>JBBYHH010660935.1:0-10332 GCA_038382905.1 Daphne laureola
TCAAATTTTAATTCTTATCTGTCAACGAGGTCTTTTACTCAATCTTACCGCCCTACACTCGGGTCTTACAGTTGAAATGCGAATTGGGTGATAAACAAATAAAATTTTGAAACCACTTTCGAAAACTGAGAGACTTTGGAAGATTTTAAAAGCTTTTTGAAGTTCTGGATAAAAGTGACAAGAGTTGAAAAGGTTGAGGAAATGAAGAAAAATGAGGGAATATTCCCTTTAGGACTGATTGGAAAAAGTTGCCGGAGTTGTAGGACTTAAAAAGTGTTTCTTCAGATTTTTAGGACTCGATGTAATAATTTGAGAGTTTTAGAACTGGTATTACAAAACTTGAAGTTTTAAGATTGACATGAAAAATCAGTAAAAGTTTTAGGACTTTTCACGTCCTTCTCCCGGTGGGTGAGCCACTACTGGCTGATCAACCTACAGTCAACAGAACACGTCTTGATTATGCTAGAGTGTTGATCATCCCACATGATAGTGACAAGTTGGTGCAAGAGATAAAGGTCAAGACATCTATGAGGCCTGTTATTCAAAGGGTTATATATGAGTATACCCCTAAGCCCTGCTCAAAGTGAAAGAGATGGGGACACTCTATGGAGGTTTGTGATCCAGAGAAAGTTTTGAGGGATAGGAAAAAGAGGAAGGAGGTTGATGATAAAAAGGCTACTGTTCCAATTGCTAAGGATGTTTTTTTAGCTGTCAATGAGTCTACTATTCCTGTAGCTCCTCCAGAAAGTTCTCGCACTGAAACTGTGGCCTTGACACCTGATGACGCCTTTCAAGTTGTTCAAAGTAGGAGGGCTAAGGAAAAAGGCAAAGGAGTTCAGTTGGTTGTGCCTGTGAGTACTGTACAGATGTTGGTCCCTTCAGGTGTTCAGGTTTCAAATTCATTTGAGAAGCTCTTGCAATTTCAGGAGGGGATCGAGTTTTTTGATCCCATTGCTGGTTAGCAATGTGGATTTTCTGGAATGTCAGGGGGTTGAATCAAACCTTCAAGCAGAAAGAATTAAGAAAGTTGGTTTCTTAGAATAAAGTTGAGTTGTTTGCTGTCCTGGAGACTTGAGTCAAGTTTTCTAACTTCAGTACTTTTTTTTTTCAAGTGCTTTGGTCGGTGGAATTTTATTCATAATTATTCCGTTGCTTATAATGGTAGAATATGAGTGGCATGGGACCCAATGGTTTTGCAAGTAAATTTGGTTGAGGTTACAGATCAGTTTATCCATCTAGAGGTTCATCATATTGTCAAAGGCTGGGATTCTATCCTGACTGTTGTCTATGCTGCCAATGAAGCTGTAGGCAGGGCTAGTGCTTGGAGTAGATTAAGGAAAGTGGCTCGGGGGTGGCAAAGCCCTAGGTTGTTTTGGAGATTTTAATGAGGTTATTTCAACTTCAGAGAATATGGTGGCCTCTGGTCTCCCTCATATTTAGTTCTCGGGTTTAAAAGATTTTTTTGAGGAGGCTGGCATGTTTGATGTACAGAGTGTGGGCTCGTTTTTCTCCTGGACTAATAGTCAGGTTGGTCCAGACAAAATCCTCTGTAAACTCGATAGGGTTCTTGGCAATGCTGAGTTCCTGGACTGTTTTGCTTGTGCTAATGTAGAATTTATGGATTCAGTTTTTTCTGACCATAGTAGAGCTCAAGTACTATTAGATGGGCCTACAATGAGAAGGAAGTCATGCTTTAGGTTTCTTAATATGTGGACTATGCACAATGACTTTCAAGCTGTGGTGAAAGAGGTTTGGGGTCGATCTGTTGGGGTTGCTTCTCCTCCATGCAGATTGTTTCTCAAGCTGACTTGGTTAAAAGAGGAGTTGCGCCAGTTTAACCAGGAGAAGTTTGGTGATGTCTTCAAGAAGGTCTCTGTTTCTATGAAGGATTTTGATGCTTCTTAGGCTACTGTCCTCGATGAGCCATTTAATGTTTAGTTGGGAGAGAGACTCAAAGTAAAAAAGGAGGATTATTATGCTTATTTGCGCTGGGAAGAGGCCCTACTATCCCAGAAGGCTTTAAATGAGTGGATTAAGCTGGGTGATGTTAATAACAAGTACTTTCACGCACGTGTGAAAGAGGAGAGGGCTAACCATTCCATTAGATGTCTTAAGAGACCTGATGGGTCCTTGATCTCAAATAGTGATGAAGTGGCTGCTGAGTTTTTGAAGTATTTCAGATCTATGTTGGCTCCTGATGGTCCTGATCTTTTCCTGGCACAAGAGGGGGTTTGTAAGTCTGTGAGCCTAGTTACCCGGCAAGATCAGGAGCTGTTAGTGGCTGCTATTACTAAGGCTGAGGTGAAAGCTTCTCTTTTTGATATGTCCCCTAACAAGAGTCCTGGTCCAGATGGATTTACTGTCGGGTTCTTCCAGAAGAAGTATGATTTGGTTCATCATGATCTGTTTGCTGCCATCTTATGGTGCTTTCATCATTGTAAGTTCCCTGGTTTTTTGGTTGCTACAGCTATTCATTTGATCCCCAAGAATTGTGATGCTGACTCCCCTAAATAGTTTCGGCCTATTTCATGCTGCTCTGTAGTCTACAAGGTTGCTTCCAAAATTTTAGCATCTAGAACGAGGGGCTATCTGCAGTACCTTGTTAACAAGGCTCAAGGGGCTTTTTTCAAGTTTAGGCTCATTGTTGATAATATCAATCTCTGTCAGGAAGTTGTTAATGGATGTAGTAGAAAGGATATATCTCCCAGAATGTTTGTTAAGATTGATATCCAAAAAGCCTTTGACTCTGTTTCTTGGGGTTTCTTGGAGAGCCTATTGTTGCATCTAGGGTTCCCTTCTGTCTTCTCTCGGTGGGTCATGGCTTGTGTGAAGTCTCCCTGGTACTCTGTTATCATTAATGGTAGACTGGAGGGGTACTTTCAGGGTAGGAGAGGTATCAGGCAGGGTGATCCCCTTTCACCAACTCTCTTTGTCTTGGTTATGGAATACCTTTCACGTTTGTTGACTAATGCTTTTGGAGCTAGCTTGATTGGCTTTCACCCCAGATGTAAGAAGGTTGGACTTTCTCATTTACTCTTTGATGATGATTTAATAGTGTTCTTGAAGGCCTATGTCTCCTCTGCTTCTGGTCTTTCTAATTATTTGCAGGCTTTCTCAGATCAATCTGGGTTGGTTATTAATGATTCAAAAAGTTAGGTTTTCTTTGCTGGAGTTTCTAATGAATTTCAGAGTGATATTTTGACTGTTCTGTGTATGCCTAAGGGGGATCTACCAGTTAAGTACTTGGGGGTCCCTTTATGTGGAGCTAGGCTGGTTTCTAAGGATTTTAAGCCTCTAGAAGAGTGGATTCTGAGGGTGATTGATTGCTGGTCTGCTAAATTCTTGACATATGCAGGAGGACTTCAATTGGTTAACTCTATTTTGTTTAGTATTCAGAACTACTGGGTTGCAATTTTCCCAATCCCTAGTCTTGTTCTAAATGCTATTGAAAGGAAGGTTAAAAGTTTCTTATGGGGAGGTAAGGCTGATTCCAAAAAGAGGGATGTTGATTGGAGCAGGACATGTACTTCTAAAGCCAGGGGAGGTTTAGGCATATATTGCATGAAATTCTGGAATCGTGCGTTCCATGCCAAGAAAGTTTGGAGGATCTTGGTGGACAATGAGAGCATTTGGGTGCAGTGGGTTCATACTTTTTATATAAAGGGTAGAGACTTTTGGGATCTCCCTGGCCTCAAATCTGGGACAACTGCTATGAGGAATGTTTTTAACTGCAGCTCTGAATTCCTTGACTGGTTTCAGTCTCAGGAATTGTCTATTGAGGATAGATTCCTATTGAGAGATGCTTATTTTCATTTAGCTGGTAAGTTTGATGGAGTGAAGTGGAGGAAGCTTATATGAGGCCCCCTTCATGTGCCTCGGACCTCGTTGATAGTCTGGTTTGTGGCTCTGAACAAGGTTCCAACCCTTGATAGAGTAGCTGTGTGGAAGAGGGATGTTGTAACCACTTGCTACTTGTGTGGTTCTTGTGCTGAATCTCGAAATCACATCTTCTTTTACTGTCATTTATCTGCCTTGGTCCTTAGGGATGCTCTGAGGGTAGTGAAGCTCTTTACTCCTCCCTCTAGCTGGAACAAGTGCGTTGATTGGATGCTTAAAGTCACAGATGGAAAGTCCCTAAAGGCTAAGATTCGTAGGGTTGTCTTTACGGCTGTTGTTTATGGTCTCTGGCGGGAGCGTAATGCTAGAGCTTTCCAGACCAAGGTGTCTTCAGTTGAGAGAGTTGTAGGGCAGTGCTTGGAGCTGGTGCAGGTCTGCAATTCAGTTGTCCTTGCCGATCTTTTCTAAGTAGTAGTTTTATGTGGTATGTCCTTATGTTCTTTGAGTTTATCTACTTGCAATTTTGTGCCTAAGTTTTCTTCTTCTTGTACAAGCCTTAGGTGTTCCTAAAGATGTAAGTGTCGCTGGAGTGCTTTTAGATTAATCAAATGACAGAGGAGGTGCGCTCCCTCCTTTCTCAAAATATATATATATATATATATATATTCAACCGATTAAACTAGTGTTTGGACCATCATTTTTTTATTGAATGAAATATTAACACTTATCTTATTATCACCTATAAAAAGTAGGGGTCTATAATGAAAATAAGAAATAAGTATGATGATTTAGTCATCATTTAGCCTAACTCTTAAGATGAAGCCTTTTATTTCTTTTGACAGATGCGGGCCATGCGACAATTTAATTAAAAATGTCTAGTTGAATTCTTAGCCTAGCAACCTCTCTTTAACTCTCTATCTAAGAGTATATGAGAAGCGCCGTTTCTTCTTCATTTCTTTTACTTGATTTTCTTGTCTCTTTTCCAAGACCGGCAACAACTATGGCAGTAAATATCGGCGATCTTGATTGAAAATATTGCAAAAGTTAACACTACAAGCTATGGAGAAATCGAAAATTGGCCTT
This sequence comes from Daphne laureola, assembly GCA_038382905.1. Taxonomy (NCBI): domain Eukaryota; kingdom Viridiplantae; phylum Streptophyta; class Magnoliopsida; order Malvales; family Thymelaeaceae; genus Daphne; species Daphne laureola. The sequence goes on from JBBYHH010660935.1 coordinate 4,921, forward strand.
TATTGATTAGGAGATGATCGATGTCGCTGATTTTGAGAGATAAGGCCAAGGTGGTGGGCGTGAGAAGCACCAACCATGACTGTCTACTCCACTCCGCATGACAAGGATAATGATGAAGGAGAAGATCCCAACCGGTTCACAGTTCTATTCGATTTTTTCGATTTTGACATCTCCTCTTATAAAACCAGTAATCAGACCGCATCGGAGACCGGTTCATGGTTAAAACGGTTGAACCGGCCGGTCCGGCCCGGTTTTTTTAATCATGGGTATATCTTATAAATTATTAGTATAGAATTGTCCTCTCCTTTCCACTATTGAGAAACAATGCTCCATATTTCTCAAGTGTGAGAATTATGAAATATGAGGTAATAACTCTAAGTGAGTCTCATTAAATGCATGAGTTATCATGCATGATCTATCAAGTTGAAATTGGTAAGGCATGAGCTCAATGATGAACAACTTGTGCAAGCTATAAGAAGCTCATTCTCCATTAATGAAAGACACTTGATGATGATCAATTAGTGCATTGATCATCAAATTATGTCATTTGTTGATAATGTCCTTCTTAAGGTGGAGGTTATGACCCTTTCAAAGACCACTCTGGGACATGTGTTGTCATTTCCTCCATCCAAAATGGATGGTTGGATATAATGTGGAAATGGTACCAAGATGCCCTAGGTGGCCCTTGGAAAGGGCAAATGGGAAGCATTCCATTTTGAAGAAGTTCAAGATGGTATACTTCAATCAAGAGTTTAAGGGACACTTAGAAAAAGGTTCCAAAGGTCCACCTTAGAATGCATACAAACCTTCTACCTCATTTTATATGTAATAGCATGTAAACAAAAGACCTGGTTTGACGGATAAATTTTGATTCTTGATCTATAAATACAAGTGAGTAAGACATGTTTCAACGGAAACAATGCAAAAGGGGTAAAAGAAGACATAGAAACACAAAAGGTTCTTACGAATAATGGATGCTTGCATCCAATGTATGTACCCAAACATTTGGTGAAACTTGTTTTGATCAAATTGATTGTTGAAGTATAATTATAACTGTATTTCTTTAATAATGATTTGTCTATCATTAAAGAAAATTAGTAAATATTTCTTATTTGTTATTGCAAAGGATAGTAACCCTATAGACATTCTATTACAACTCCTAGTTAAATTGTGATCAATTTTACAATTGGATTGATATTAAAGATTAAATCACATTGATTAAGATGGAATGAACAAAGTTTTCAGAAGTGATTTCCTAAATATTGTAGGAATTCTTGACACAACAAGATTGTTATGACCCTGAACTGACCACACAAATAGCTGTGGTTCATGATCATAACTCCCAAGATCTTCCCTAAAGTGCTCCTATGATTTATAAACAAAATGCTTAAGTTAGTTGAAAACGATTTAAAAAGAGTAGTTTAGCAAGTTTAATGTCTATTTACAGTCCCGCGTTCAAAGTGTTCTTGCTTGCTAAAAAGAAGAGAAAATGAAATACAAGTACAAACTAGGTGCCGAGGTTCCTGAGTCTTCAAGTGTTGACAGCCGTCCTAGCCCGGGATGTCCCGTCCTCGTGTCCTAGTGCTCCTTCTCGATCTTCTCTCCCGTCCTTACGCAATACCAAGTTCCTTGCAAGTAATATTCAGGGGTGTGAGTAAACATTTAATAAATATATAAACATATTAATAAAGTAACTTGCAAGGAATGAAAGTAAATAAGAATGAGAGATGAAGTGGAGGAACTTACAGGGGTGGTGCCCCCGCTAGGAAGATGGTTGATCCTGACTCGGCTAGTACGCTTATGTTCTTAGTTTCACCTGTTGGAGACACTTCACGTTGTAACTCTAACTCTTGATAGTTCCCGCCCAGTGAAGTTCTCGCCCAATCATCAGTGTTCGGCTTCTCGTGCTCCAACGCTCCCAGTTTAGCTTCAGTCGGTAATTGGTCTTCATCGGCTCCAGCTCTGAATCCCACTCCAGTTCAGTAATGGTACTCCGGCGGTTGCCCATCCAAGATCCCGGTAGTCCAGACAAAATAGTAGTGTATCAGTAGTGAGTTGCATACTAATACTACAAATACTCCACTATAGCCGAAAGCCATCATGCATACTTTACAAATCTACTCCTTAAGACTATCTTCTATAGTATTCACGGTTATCATTTATTTGTCCCCAACCTAGCAGCAGTAGCTTCAAGAAACTAGTGAATAAAGATAAAGGTCACCTGGCCGTTTCATCCGATAGCCTCTAAGGGAATTTCTTATGAAATCTCATTTCCAAAATAATAGGCTAACCACAATTAACTAACTACTCTTGATAAATTCATCAATCCTTTCTAAGTTAACAGTATTTATCAACAGAAAACATGGGATCATCATCTTAATGAAAATCCCCAAATTTGCTAAAGGTACAGATTCGGTCCTTTTTTAAAGACCAGAGAGGTTCCTTCTAATCATCAAGCAATTCAGTAGTGGGAAAGAAATCATGTAAAGAAGAGAGTAAGGAATAGATTTCTAACCCTTAAACTAGTCGGTGGTCGACCAGCCTCCCGGCGGTCTCCTCTGTCTGTCCCGACGCACGAGAGGGAGAGAAAGAAAGAAGGAGGAGGTCACGCCTCCCAGTCCTAGCACCTCTGGTCACCGGAGAGACTCCCGGTATCAACGCTACGGTCGCCCTCCGCCTCCAGCTCGGGGATCGGCTCCAGTCAAGGGAACGAAGAGGAAGAGCGGATCCCCCTTCCTGTCACCGATTTTACTCGACACGCCGGCAAGCTCCCACTCTGGCGAAGCATCTCCCCATTCAGCCTCCACCGTGCTGCACCTGCAGTTGATCATCGCCCTCCCAGCTCACATCGAAGAAGGCAGAAGAACCCAGAAGAACCACGAAGATCAAGAAATCGATTTGAAACTGATCCCCTTTTATTTTTTCTTTTTTTTTTCCTCCTTTTTATTTACATATACATAATATTATATAATCCAATAATTAATTAGTTGGCCCTCCAAGTTTCCGGTTTTGTTCATAAAAACTCCACTTGCCATTCTACTTTCAGTTCAACCTTCTTTCTTTTTATCTTAACAGTTTTATCACTCAATAATGTTTCTAATTTTAAATACGGACATTTTAATCACTAACATTGCTCCTTATTTACCAAGTCATCCTCAGTTTTGGATTTTCTTTCAAATTTACGGAGTATTTCTCCAACACACTTCGTTATGACTCGTTCGGGAAGATGGGTCATAACATTCTTACCCCCTTATAAAAGGACTTCGTCCTCGAAGTCCGGTGTAAAAATTTCTTCTACACGTCAACTAACATTGGGAGAATGTTCTTGTCCCGCAAGTTGATTCCCAGTAACTTGCTCTACAAGTTTATTATCGACGATGTTAAATCTGCAACTCCGTCACGCCAGACTTGCAACAGTAGCCACTAGTCGCTTGATAACTACGCTTCTACTACGCTACTGTGATATCTTCTAATATTCTATGCTAATTCAGTTCCCAGTTTTATTGACACTCGTCTCGATTGTACAGTTTCTATCCTTCTTAGTTCTCGATACTTTTTGTTCGTAAACTCTTAGTTCTCGATACTGTCTTCATTTCCTTCTAATCATTAGCTATTCCAAATTTTTTAAATCATCCGCGTCATTTGTTCCATTTCTTAAAGTTCGTATGCTAACTACCATTCGATGATTTCAAGTATTCATCTCGACGTTACCAGTTTTAGTTATTTCCAGTTTTATACAGTTACTTATACTTCCTTGTCCAAGTCTTAGTCAGCTATTCATATTCCCAATTTTCAGCAGTAACTCTCGGTGGAGTTGTCAGTTACCGTCATCGTTGTTGTTTCAGTTACCTTACAGTTGTTATTACTAGTATTCATTACTCAGTGTTTACCATATATATATATATATATATTCACACACACAACAAATAGACAATTGTTCAGTTGGCCAAGATTATCAGTTTCAGTTTACAATCAACAGTTACCCCAGAGAGAGTGGCCAGTTTGACCAGATCAGTACAGTGCAGTGAGTACTCTGATCTACGTGCAAGCACGGCTCTAGCCGATCTCTGGGTGGCAAACAGCAAACGCAACCAAATCATTCACACACAGAAAGCAGGAAAAGATCCTAACACTATCAATCAGATGCCACCCTAGACTTTATCATACAGTGTGTTCCTAGTGACTCCAAAACTAATGCAATAGAGAACAAGCAGTGACACAGAAGATTCATGCTCGAAACACATAAGTGTAACACTCATTGTAAGTTTCCAGCCAAAAATCATACCTTAGCTTTTACTTACCAGTCTTTCGGTTTTAAGCATATTTTATTCTTCGTCCGCTGCTAAGCTTTTCCGAAATTTATCATTCCTCAAACTTACTTTCCACAATACATTAGTAATACATTATTAGATTCTGAGATGTAGACTTTGGCAACTCAGGAAATTTCGAAAAAGAAATGACGCCGAAAAGTTACCTACCTTTCCGCACTCTTACACTTACCTCGATTCTCGACTAACCTTCAGACACTACTAGACTTAGCAAGAAAATTTGAAAAGATTTGAAAATCTTTCACACTTTGAACTCAGGCTCTGATACCAACTGTTATGACCCTGAACTGACCACGCAGGTAGCTGTGGTTCACGATCATAACTCTCAAGATCTTCCCTAAACTACTCCGACGATTTATAAAAAAAATGCTTAAGTTAGTTGAAAATGGTTTAAAAAGAGTAGTTTAGCAAGTTTAATGTCTATTTACATTCCAGCGTTCAAAGTCTTCTTGCTTGCTAAAAAGAAGAGAAAATGAAATACACGTACAAACTAGGTGCCGAGGTTCCTGAGTCTTCAAGTGTTGATAGCCGTCCTAGCCCGGGATGTCCCGTCCTCGTGTCCCAGTGCTCCTTCTCAATCTTCTCTCCCGTCCTTACGCAATGCCAAGTTCCTTGCAAGTAATATTCAAGGGAGTGAGTAAACATTCAATAAATATATAAACATATTAATAAAGTAACTTGCAAGGAAGGAAAGTAAATAAGAACGAGAGATGGAGTCGAGGAACTTACAAGGGGGTGGTGCCCCCGCCAGGAAGATGATTGATCCTGACTCAGCTAGTACGCCTATGTTCTTAGTTCCACCTCTTGGAGACGCTTCACGTTGTAACTCCAACTCTTGGTAGTTCCCGCCCAGTGAAGTTCCCTCCCAGTCATTAGTGTTCGGCTTCTCGTGCTCCAACGCTCCCAGTTTAGCTTCAATCAGTAACTGGTCTTCATCGGCTCCAGCTCCGAATCCCACTCCAGTTCAGTAATGGTACTCCGGCGGTTGCCCATCCAAGATCCCGGTAGTGCAGACAAAAGAGTAGTGTATCAGTAGTGAGTAGCATACTAATACTACAAATACTCCACTATGGTCGAAAGCCAT
>JBBYHH010661046.1:0-10331 GCA_038382905.1 Daphne laureola
AAGTGGGCGGGCCTCCTCGCCGACGTATTTGTGTTGAGCGGAGCTCAACTTATATTCCTGCTTATGCGCGATTTATCATAAAACCACTAACGTGTTTTCGGGTGCAGATTTAAGGGACGCCTTAAAACCTATCAAACGCGTTAGATTAGATAATTTAAAGAAAAGTTTTTACAAGTACAGATTCTGGGTTAACCACAACTTAAGATAGTCTAGCAAATGATGTCCGCCCGCCGCCGGCCCCAAACTGACCGTCCGCCACACCACAAAGTCTTCTGCAGCGCCGGGCGCGGGCGCGGGGGGGACAGTTCTCATTCCTTAGCTTGGGATGTGGATGTCCAATAGTACCGTTTGCACTTGTTTTGGCGTGATAAGTCATAAATGTTGCTGCTTTGGCCGACCCATAAAGCTGCTTCAAAAGGTTAGTTATTGGAAGATATCATAAAATTGTCTTCGCTTTCGGTTCCCCCGTCGAGCCGTCCACCTCAAACCTATCCGCACCACAAACTCTGTAATTCATTAGCTTATTGTACCTACCGTAAAATAACACACAATTGTTCTCGCATGGATGGATATTTTTGTACTGTCCCCAACTATTGAATCATACTCTTCGTTTGCTCTTCAGATTTGGCATGTGGTAGGGCAACACGAGCGTCAACGGCTTCTGGACCTTGTTGATGTGTTGGGGAGGACTTCATCTCCCAAGTGTCCTCCAAAGTTTCACAGGTTTGGCAAGCAATCATCTATATAACTACGTGGGCAATGTGGAAAGCCCATAACAAAGTGGTGATGCAGAATACTCCGTGGAGAGCTTCTGGTGTCTTTGCAGATGTCCACGTGCTTTCTTTTCTTTAGATTACTAGCAGGTTTCAGAAGTTAAATTTGTCTTAGGAAGATTGGATTTTAGCTCCCTTGTTAAGGGCCGCCGATGGGGTGGGATAAGGGCTGGTCTTTTTTGTTCCCTTGTTTCTTAGAGCTTCGCGCTGCATCATGCTGGCTTGAGTAATTTGAGTTGTTCTACAGGTGTGGCTTTCTTTGTTTCTATGTTCTGTGATCACGAGTTGGCTCGCAACTCCGGCCACCTCATTTCCCTCTGTAACTCTCTATTTCTTCCTTAATTTAAATTGCTTGCGGTTAAAAAAAAGCTGGAACGTAGAGCTGTGATTTTTCACTAGCTCAATAAAGCTCGCGGGCCAGCTCGAACTTAACAGGTGTAGTTCAGGTTTGGTTTAAATATTATTCGAATCTAAAAGTCCACTCATGATGGAAGCTTGTATAACATAGCTCATTTAGGGTGGTTCAAACTTGAACCATGTCTCGGAGCAGCTTGATTCCTTTTACAACCTAGTAAAAACGCACAATTAAACCCGGTTCTACAAGATTGCAACTGCTCCTAATATGTGATTTACTAGGTAAAGTTCCATAGTAATCACCGATGAGGCTATAAATATTGTTGGTTTCACGTGATTTATGATCAGAACAAAAGTTGCAAATTAACTGGCCTTGTTGAACATAAGACGCTAGCTAGCTAGTATTGTCTTGTACCCATTTCTCCTGAGTTTCTTATAACCAGAACTATTCTTCGAGTGAGTTTTCTTCTTTACGGCCGTTTCTTGTGCCAGAATGAACTGTGGCGCTTCGTTTCACCGCTGGTCCTTTTCATCCGTCGTCGTATCCCTGATGATCAAGACGGCGGTGAAGTAGTTGTCACAGTGTTCTTCAGGACTGATTTTCAATTTCATGCACACAATGAGTTCTAGCTAGATCATTGCTTCTACTAAAGATGGCTGGAAAATGGTGTAAATATGCAGGTATATATCTCAGCATGGATGCAGCGAGATGGAACGGTCTTCTCTGCATCATCGTCATCATCACCGTGTGCTTCATCTCCAAAGATATTGAAAACGATGAACAGATTCATATTCTGAAATTTCATAACACAACATTGTTGCTCGATTCTTACAACTGGCCGGGTTTTCCGTAGGATCAACATCCCCTAGCGACCGCTGTCATGAATTCTACAAAGCGGGTTCTTGTGAAGAGCGTGAAGGCGGCAGTGAAGAGTTGTGTAAGGAGGGACCCCATACGTTGACACAATGGTTCGACTTACTGGGACCTTTTTGGGCATTTTGTGATTATAATACGGAACCACAAGTAAAACCAGAAGAAGGATATTACTGCTACTACTGCTTTAATCCGGAAACGGAGCCGGAGGAAAATCATCACTCTACAGATGGAGAGGATGAAGATCTCGATCCATGAGAAAATATACTCACGAGACTGAATCCTTTAAGTTACACCATGTTTGCAAAATTTCCTATCACGTTTTAGTTGTTGCAAATCGGTCCTTCCCTTTTTGGATGAGGTCAAGGATCGACCTGTAGCTACTAGAATGATACTCCTAAACAGTAAGTTTTTTGAATTACTGTACTTTTTAATTTTATAACACAATAAGATGTACTCCTCCATCCCCAAATAATTCTTTCATTTGACAAACAAATATGTTCATAAAGAGTGTTACAAATTATGATACGTGTATATGAATAATTTAACTTTGAATATAAAAATATTCATATAAAAAAACATAGATTAAATACAACAAAACTACCAAAATAAATGGATCAATTAATTGAAGAGGAAGGGAATAATTTTTTTTTTTTTTGAATTAGTGTATTTACAAAGATCATGAGCAATACTCATTAATAATTAATGAAACAATAGGTCATTTTGTCACTACTGTTTGGAGGTTGTCAACGTTTTGCCACTAAACTTCTTTGTTGGGTCAAATTGCCACCACTACTTAGAAAATGAGGTAAATTTATCAATGTCGTTAGATAGATTGGTAGATCTCATTAAATTTTTTGGGTTAATATTTTATTTTCACCTTAAAGTTTCTAAACCTGAGATATTAACCCTTAATCTTTAGACTTCTACATTTTGATCCCTCCCTCCCCCACGAGTAGCACCCTGTACAACATCGCCCCTCCGTCGATGCACCACCACTCCTCCGTTGTTGCACCATCGCCCCTTCCGTTGTTGTATCATCGCTGCCAATTAATAAAAAATGTTTTGTTTAGTTTTGTTTTTGTTTTTATAAGTACCAAACTTGTTTTTTTTAACCAAATCATATTTATTTATTTACATAATTTTTATATCGTGATTCTATGTGCGTTCCAATTTTACTTCACTGGAAATTATAAGATTGATTTTATTATTAAATGAAAAAAATGGATATCTAGTCACAAGAAAAACAATTATAAAAAAAACATTTTCTTGCAAAAATTAAACGCATTACTTTTTGAGTAGTTTTTAAAAAAGATTGACATATTTGTTTTTTTAAAGTTACCTAAGTTTTAATTAAAAAACTAAAAAAGACATCGTAAATCTAATAAATAATTTTACTGTAGTTTCCGCAAGGTATCTGATAATTTTTTTTTTGCATTTAATAAAAAACAAAAAACATGATTAATTGGGCAGCGGTATAATGACGGATGAGGTAGTGGTGCAGCGGTAGAGGGGCGGTGATGTAGCGGCATACATAGGCTATAGGGTGCTACTGGTAGGAGAGGGAGGGGTCAAAATGTAGAAGTAAAAAAAGTTTAAGGTTAATTTTTTAGGTTTAGAAACTTTAAGTTGAAAATAATACATTAATCCAAAGAATTTAACGGAATCTGTCAAGCTATTTAACGGTAGTGACACATTTAGGAGTAGTTCATTTTGGAGCTGGGATCCAAAGCGCTCTCTTTCTCGGCCTTGAATCAATTCGTTTTGCGTCTCTCTTCCTAACCACGATCTTCATCACCATCATTGTCCTTACCTTCAGCATCATCGACACCGCCTTGGAAGTGCCAAGTTTAACCCGGCCTCGACCATCACCTTCTACGCCGCTGGGCTCAAACCCGCAAGATGGAGGACTCGAGGCTCTGATCCCAGACGAGGTTGGGCTTGCATCACTAAGGGGGAGTGAGAAGCGGAGGTGGGACTAGGAGGTTTGGTTGTGTTGATTTGTGATAGCGAGGCTGGAGTGGGGTTGTGTCCGCGCTGCTCATCATGGTGGAGGTAGAGTTGCATCGGAGACCGGAGGATGTAGAACTCCCGGTGCTGCTGATGACTTGACCGAAGTTGGTGTCCATGTAGATGATTTGGGTTATCGCCGGAATGATCGTCGAAAACCTAAAAAACACCCGGGAGTTGTATCTCGGGGACCAAATCCGACGCTCAAGTCATATAAGAGATATTGAGAGAGTAGAGAGGTTTTGAGCGGGAGTGAATGCTTACCAACCGGAGTAAATGAGGCTGGTATTTATAGGGGAGCGCTTAGTGGCATTTCAGTAGATATCCCACTTTACCACGTTGGGCCGAGATTGGTTATATCCTATTATCCGGGTAATAGTGTTGTCTATACTCCGTTGTCATTGTGTGTGCGTGCCAACTTCTAGTCAGATCATCTCCTGGTTACACGGAACCGTTGGATAACATTCTTTTGTCCAGACAACTTCGGCTAACACCTTATTGTCTGGACAATAGCCTTTGGTCACTGTTTGGGATATTTGGCTTGGCCCGTGTCCTTTTAACGAGATGATCTTTGGTAGGAGTGGACTTGCTTGGGCCACGGCCTGTGTTTGAGGGCACAACTTCGGCCCATCTTCGGTCGGGCTCTTTTCCAAGCCAAGTCCATGTTTGGCTATCACAAGTCTAAATATAGCCGAGAATTCCATCCACCAACAAGAAGCACCTAAATGCTAATATCCATGTCAAAATCTTCTCACCGGCCGGCCAACCTTCCCAATTTTCTAACCTGGAGCTTTTTCAAAGGCTATTAACCGGCTTAATATGTTTCTTTTCACACAGGTAATGTTGGCGAGCAATTAATTCTTCACTTCAACCATTTGACAATGTTCACCGGTATAGCACCGGCCTAAACTTGAAGCCAAGATATTTACGTCTCATCTATGAAGAGAATCACTCACTTAAGTTGAAACAGCTGTGCTGAACCCTTAATCCAACTAAAGCTTAGAGACACAAAACAAAAGTCAAATTCTGGTTCTGCTAAAAAATTCTCGTAACTCAACTATGGCGTGTCGGTGTATCATGTGTGTCCTAGTTGTTTAGATCTGGAGGGGGCAGGGGAAGAATTGGAAGCATGGGGAAGAGCAGGCATTAAAGAGAAAATTGGGTAAACTTGAAGATTTTTTACAAGTTTAGAATTTATGGTGGGGGTTACTTCAAAGCCACGTAAACGTCATTTCTGCGAGTTTTAACCACGCAAGCGCAGTTGTGCGCAAATGAGCCGACCCCAACCTCAACCTCACTAGTTCAAGTTCGAGTTCAACAGAATCGATTTGAATTCGAGTCCATTCGAATTGAGCTTGAAAAAAATGGCTTGAATTCGACTTGATAGTTTGTAAGATCGAAAATCTAATAATTTAATTAATTAAAATAGATAAAAATAAAGATTAAGTTGTAAATTATCTCAAAATCATGTGACTTGATTCGTTTAACACGATTCGTGCTCGAGCCGCTCGCGAACGAGCTCGACTCGTTTACCACCAACCCCTAATTGTGCCACAACACAACAGAGGTAACAAAGGGTGGCAAAACATGACATCACGAATCAAAGAACAGCAGTGTGCAATTAATTTAGTATTTTTCAACTATCTCCCTCAATAAATACTGCCACTCATACCAATACAACCTCTGTACCTGCCCATAACTTGCAGAAAATATTGAATTCAACCTTGGACATGGACGACAACTAAATACTTATATCATCATCACTACAAGCTTTGCTGGAACAAGCTCGTCACTTCACTCACAATTAACTCAACAATAAAACAGAATGGCTGCTCCTGAATCTGGAGCTCTCAAACCCATTAATGTAGTAAGAAGAAGTGATACCAGTGGTGCCGACCAGCCTCTAACTCCAATGGCTCGAGTCTTCCATGAGCCGGACATCGATGTCTACGTTCTTCTCATCTTCTCATTCAAAACTCCCATCAACCTCCCTCTATTCAAACATCTCATGTCCCCTCTGCTGCAACACCCTCGTTTCTGTAGCTTGATCGTCAAGGATGAGGCTACAAGGAAGCTGAAATGGATCCCAGCTGCCACCAATGTGGACATCAACAGCCATGTTATCGTCCCGTGTCTCGACAGCATCAATGACTCACCGGATAAAGTTGTGGAAGACTATCTTTCAGACCTGAGCCAGACCGGCATGGACGTGTCAAGGCCCATGTGGGAATGGCACGTACTCAACCTTGCAACATCCGATGGCGCGGAGTCCACCGTCATCCTCCGCCTCCACCACTCCCTTGGCGACGGCGTCTCGCTCATGTCACTCATTCTATCCCTGGCGAACAAAGAAGGGTCATCACGCAGCTCAGTCAAGCAGCTGCAGGAACGTGGTGGTGGCAATTTGGTGCGACGATGCTTCAGGTGGCTGCGGTTGGCTTGGTTAATATGGTGGAACACTCTGTTTGCCTTCATCACGTTCCTTGCGATGATGTTTCTTAACCTGAAAGATACGGAAACGCCGGTCAAAAGCCCTCACAGCTGCGGACGGTGCCGACGGAGGTTTGTTTGGAAGACGATCAGTTTAGAAGATGTTAAGTACGTCAAGAATGCACTAGGAGTGGTAAGTGTTGATACTATGTACTATTTAATTAGTAAACATTGCTTTTGTCCGGACTCCTAAGGCGGCTAGCACAGTTAAACTCTAAGACACAAGATGAAGAGTCCATATCACTTGACCCTAATTTATATGCCTCATCCCTATCATCCACTATAAACATTTAACGATGTAATTTGTTCTATTATAAAAACTTAAGACTATTAAATATTTATAGTGCCATCAAAAAGGGGCCAAAGAAATTGGGGATAGATGATCTAGATTCTAAGATTGAGTAAAAGATAAAAATAACTTTTCTGTTCATAAGATCATGCATATATTAATTATACATAGATGATAGATTAATACACACACACACATTTTCTTATACACTAACTTTTAATTGAGCTTTTTATCTTTTATCTTTTTATACTCCCTTGTAGACAATTAATGACGTGATGACTGCAGTTGCACAAGCTGGTTTATCCCAATATCTTAACAGAAAATACGGTGAGTGGTACATATATAGAGAACACATCTTTTTCTTTTATTGGAAGGGATTATGTTTATATATGGCAGATGCATGGTGTAGATCATAGTATTATATATATATACAACGTTTTGTCATGTAAGCTGCAGGTGAAATTGGGAAAGACGTGACAATGAAAACTAACAATCTGCCCAGAAATATTCGTCTTACAGCACTTCTAGTCATGAACTTGAGACCCGGTCATGGGATTCCGGTAAGTGATCTTCTATTCTCCAATAATACTATTGTGAACTTTATTTTATTTTTTTCATCCATTTTCAGATACTTGTTAGGTTATCATTAATGAAAAGCTCTTCAACACATATAGGCATATAGCTAGCCTAGCTATCTAATTACCATCAATTTCATGACTATTGTGATCCATTATAGTAGTAATTTTTATTCCTTTTTATAAATTTGGCATAATACACTGTCTAAACACACAGAATCTACTATTCATCTTAATCTTCATATTATCTAGTAATAACAGCTAGAACGAGGTGGAGCGAGTAATTAATAATGAGAAAACAAAATGTGGATGTTTATATGTATTGTTGTTTTAAGTACAGGATCTGACTGCAATGATGAAGGCAAACAGTAAGGCAAAATGGGGGAACAAGATTGGTCTTGTGCCGTTTCCTTTCAACATTTGTTTAGAAGAAAACCCAGTAAATTATGTTCGCAAGTCTAAAGCTTCAATGGACAGAAAGAAAACCTCAATTGAAGCTCTCTGCGCTTATTTTCTGATTGAGCCTATTCTCAAGTTTGGTCGTCCAATTGTAAGTACTACTACATATTTGTTTAAAAGTATGACCTCCTGTATTTACATGCATGATTCATTTGATTTTCTCTCCTATTTGGTATTGAGTGCATGCAATAATTATTTCAAGTGTAGGTTGGAAATTTTGCAACAAGAATGACTTTGGCATTCTCGAATTTAGCTGGACCCGAGCATGAAATTACTCTGTTCGGCCATCAGGTGACCAACATTGTTCCATCAGTTTATGGTGCACTACCCCTAGTAAGTACTACTGCCATATTCTTTAATGCTTTTCCCCTAAGATTTTTCAATATCATTCCTCGTTCCATTAAAGCTTACAGGTTTTTCATTTTGGATTTTCGCTGTTTAAAAGATTCCTTTTCTTACTCTTAAAGTTATTAAATAGTACTTCAACCTAGAAAGATAGAAACCTTTTTTGTTTTTCAAATGTCTCCTAAAAATGAAATGTTTTCTTTTAAATAAACTTTTCAACAACATTTTATTTTGTTACCCAAAATTCATCTTTTCCACTCAAACAAGGTAAAAATCTTATATCATGCGCCCAATTAAACAATTATTTATAGAGTTAGAAAGTAATTCTGATAAATATAAAAATAAAAAACAGATGCTATCTAACCACCTAGCTTTTAATGTGTAGGCATTGGTGATTCATGTGGGCAGTTATTCGAAGAAAATGAATATTGTGTTATCGGTTGATGAAAGAGTGATTTCAGACCCTCAAAAGTTATGTGATGATATGAAAGAGTCATTCGACCTCATCAAGCAATCGGTTATGGCGCAAATGCCTTGCTAATGGTACAGATGGATGTTGCTGGCCCAAAGTTGTAGTTCCTTTAATATTTAGACTTTAAGCCTTAGAGGCTACTGTTTGGTTGGCTTAACCAATGGCTTAGGCCATTGGCTTAAGTTCAACTTAAGTTAATTTTTTGCATATATGTGAAGATTTTCTTTGTATTTATTACTTTTAAACATATACTGTAGTATTTATCTATGTTTGAGTGAAATACAATTAAATTCTTCATATATATGCAAAAATTTAACTTAAGTTGAACTTAAGCAAATGGTTTAAACCATTGCTTAAGCCAACCAAATGGCCTCTTAAACTCGTGCCGCAAACTCCTTGTATGTTTATTCCAAGACAACTTACAATTACCCATTATTCATTGGATTAGGTTTGCTTTTGTTTGTGTATTCCACCTACTATTAATAAAATCATAACTATCTTGCTGTTAAAAAAAAAAACAATTACCCATTATTGAGGTTAGATGAAATTTTTAGTTTATCTCCTGAATTTTAGAAACCTATAAAAGGAATCTCAAGGTATCCTGAAACTTTCAATTACCTCATTGAACCATAACTCAAGTCAATTACACCCCATGTTTCTAACCTTAACTATCCGTTCCATTTCTTTACAAGTTGCAACATACGATATTCATCAATTAATTTATGATTTTTTATTATCTGATTTTTTACATAAGAATGAAAAATGACATATAAATCTAGTTGAAAACAATATAAAATCATAGTTGCTTGCAGAGGTAGACTTTGACTGAAGGACGGCCACAGTAATTTTGACCAAAAGTTTGAACCCAACAAACTAAGTTCCTTTTGACATAATTAAATACCAATTATAGTTGCATGATATAGAAAAGCGAAGAGGAGAAGAAAAACTTACCCCGTAGCGCCAACTACAAGCCAAAGCTTCCGAAAAGTTTGCTGCACGCATACATAAGAACATTAGCCGCCCTAGATTGATTGGTGCCATATGAAAGCTTATTTGCATATCCATTTCTCCAAGAAGCTAAACATGGTCGTTTCTCCAGGAGAGCAGGATGGACAACAAACTCACCTTTCTTCATTCTTCAGGAGATAGGGATGATCTAGTCTTTTTTCTCTCTTTGTTGGTCTCGCTGCTCTTTCTGCTCTCCTTCAATCAGTCCCTCCAAAAAACATATGATGTGCCATTAGTTTTCAAATAAATATAAGATGATTATGTCTAGAATCAACAGTAAATATCATCTGTGTTAACCATACATGAGATTTTCACCTCATACGGTTCCTCGTTCAATTCTTTAGAAGTCGTTGGGTTCTCTTTCTCATTCCAGAACATCCTCCCTTTTGGAGCAATTCATATAACTTAACTACGGTATTGTGGAGAGAGTTTTCTTCTCTAATTGTACGGACCAGCCTTCTCACTATGTACAAAGAGTGAGTGGCTGATGATGGTGGAGGAGTAAGACATACCTCTAATTGAAGTAGAGGTGGAAATCCAAGCCAAGAAATTCTGAATTCATGCCACAATGAACCATACGAGAAAGCAGTTTCTTGATGATTTTAGTCCTTAAAACTTGAAATATCAGTCCAGCTGTACCCTGGGATTTTCTTTAGACCTCTGGCCATTTGCATCATTCTAA
>JBBYHH010661157.1:0-10331 GCA_038382905.1 Daphne laureola
GTGGCCATTTTCCTGATGGAACTGGCAGTACTTCCCTTCATTCCGTTTGGCTCCTTCAGGCATGCTTATCGTCCACATTTCCCTCTTTCTTCAAGGCCACTAAGACCATGGTTCGGGATGCATTGAGAAGGGTGTGTGATATTGATTTCCTAAATTCTTTTCTCTGCCCTCTCCATTCATCCGAGCTTGTGGAATTCTAATTTCCCCTTCGTTCTTTTGTTCTCGGCTCCATAGCTTCCATCACTTCAGGCTTGACTTCCTGTTGGGACAACAGCTCTTGGGCTATCATATGTTTGTGAGTGACCGAGTACATTTCTTTGACGAAAGTGGGGTTCTTTCTTGATAGCTCGTAGCACAATCTTCAATTTGCTAGTAAGGCCTTAACAAACGCCATGATGCAAATGTTATCGGTGAGATCGGATGTGTGCATGACCTCTCTATTGAATCTCTCGATGAATTCTCGAATGCCTTCATTCGATTTTGTTTGATGTCAAACATCTGGATCGCTTGCTTCACTGACCTCTTGCTCCTAATGAAATGGGTCATGAATTTAGTAGCGAGTTCCCTGAAGGAAGAAATTCAGTCCAAAGGCCGGGCGTTGTACCAGCTGGAGGCCGGGCCTCTGAGGGCTACTTTCAGACACTTGGACAGGGCGATTTCATTTGCTCCCATCAGCTCCATTACCCTTTTATATTTCTGGATGAATGCATCCGGGTCACCTGTGCCGTGATAAATTTCCAGAGCATGCGGGAGGTTGAATACCCTTGGCATTGGGCTTTCTTGGATTCTTCGAGTGAACGGGTCTTCTTCATTTGTGGACCCCCATCGTTTCGCTTCTGATATCCTCCAAGGATCCCTTTCTAGTTCTTCCAATCTCTGAGTTAATTGGCTGATGACCTCATTTCTTGGATCTTCCCTTGTCAGTCGATTGGGCCTTGTGGATCGGTACCGATTCCTTGGTGACTGGGATATTTGAACTTCCCTTTCCCTCGGGTAAGGGTGGTCGATGAGTTCTAGGATGGGAGTCCGAGACCTTCCACGGTGGGGGGCATGGTTGGAATGCGAGGTGACTGACCTGTTCTGGGAATGCCTCATCCTACGTCGCTGACTCTTTTTGTCCTCATCCATCACCATCCTGATGGTTCTGATTAAAGATGGATCTGGAATATTCGGTACTTGCCTGAAATTGCTCCTGTCTAGACTTGAACAAGCTTTGAGACTAGCTAGTTCCTGGGTTGGACCGACAGATGTGCAATCAGCCGTACTTCTAGTGTACTCTGGGTCTGAACCTTCGGTGAGAGGGTCCTCAGCTTCAGGCCGTGCTTTATGGGAACGGAGTGTCCCCACCAATAGCTAATTGTTGACGTTCTCCAGAGGGCTTCCGCCAACCCCACAGATGATGTCATTTGGTGGCGGTTCTTCATTGGGAACCACCACGCTATTGAGCCTCTATCTCCTAGTCTTGATTATATTTAGCTACATTTCCAAATTTTTCTAGGTTAACCTGCGCAGTAGATAAAATCTATAGACCACGCCAGAGTTTTATCCGGCGGTGGGTACTCCGATGCTTAAGTCAGTATAATGGATAGATAGAATGTGCCAAACCTTGGGCATAGTGAATACTTACCTTAAATAATGGACTGATGTAGGCTTTTATAGTCTTGTCTAATAGAGTGGCACATCCATAATACTTTGATAGGAAAGATGTGATTGGTGTCAGAGGACAGGTGGAAAATGTATCCTATACGCAAGCCATCGGGTTGTAATGCGTTGAGGGTATGACCTCAGTTTTACGGATGTCTTCGTTCGGGTATGATGCCTTCAATCATTTTTAATGGGCCCCCTTTCCTGGGTTTCTGACTCGAGCATTCTTGTGGGTTTTTTGGGTCTATAGGCCCACTTTGGGTCTTAGAAACTTGGTTTGGGCCTATCAGCAATCAGTGAGAGAGAGTTGGTCTGCCAAGGTGTTGCACCTTCTACTGTCAGGTCAGTTTGTCAGATTTATGTTTGGGAGTGATGGTCATAGGCATCTCTGGGACTGTGAACCCTAGTCCACCTTCAGTTATGTCAATTTTCTGCAGATTCTGTGGCACAACAAGTGTCATCTATTTTCGCTCATGTCTGGGACATTGGAGTTCATGTCTGCAGTAATAAGTCTGCATCAGATTTTTGTAGTGTGTGACATATTGAGTGTCAACCGCTTCTGTCATGTAAGACTGAAGATGTGGCTACACCTAGTTGTGTTCTATTTAATACCCACACTGTCTGATATTTATTTTCATGTTCATAACCTTGGACATTCTGTTCTGCTCTTTACAACGTCAAGGTGTTCTGATTCGGTTTTGTGGTATTTCTAGCCAGTGATTCAGGAGGTGCACGATTCTGAACCTTGAATCTCTGAATGTGCTAGTGTTTTACTTTAGCACGGACTCACTTCTGTTCTGACATCCTTTACCTTATGTTGGTTATTTGAGGATCAGGAACTTGGACCCTGTCTAAGAGCTGGTTCGAGGAGCCACGTTAAAAAAGTTCCAACTTATTTGTGAAGTGGAAAATAAGCAATGAGGTTGCTTTCTGGTGAAGATTCCCAGCACTGAAGGGGCTAGGGTTATAAGGTTGGTCTACTGACTAACTTCCAGTTCTGAATTCGTGAGTTGGAATTTCAGAGTATGCAGTCAGGGAGTGCTGCTCCGCAGCTTGTCTTGGGAAATATAAGTTATTCGGGATTGAGTCTGATTAAATTGCGTGGAAGAATGAGGGTTCTTCTTTAGTGAGCTATTAGTTACCACCGATGGAATGGTTCAAAGGTATACTATTTCAGCTTCGTTTTGTATTGGGTCTACTCACATATGTGATCCAATTTGGGGTTAGGTTATGACACTACATCCCAGAGTTCTATTTTGTGACAAGTTCTGCCCCATTGACTCGTTCTGTATCAGTTCCATTCTCTGGTACACCAACAATGTATTTTGATTATGTCTGATATTCGAATCCGTTATTACCCCAACACGGTGCTCTGTTTGTTGACCCCCAATTTTGACCTCACGATGTTATGAAAGTGTGTGTTAATCTTGGTCAAAAGGGGCAATCTTCTTACATGTGTTAGTGGTTTGTCAGGGGTTGACATCACACATGTCAGTGGTTTGTCAATGGTTGACATCACACGTGCCAATGGTGTGTCAGTGATTGTTATTGCTGCACCACTTGTATTGCCATCAAGGGCAATTCTGTAGTACATATTCTGGATATGAAATACGTCAGATTGGTGATGTTCTGCATGTACAAGTTAGGGTCAGTGATTATTAAAGACATCTGAAATTGGCATCAAATTGCCGATGTTGGTTTGTGCACGTAATACCTTTCTTGATGAGCTCAGTATATTTAGTTTTCTGATACTCTGAGACTTGGAGTCTGAAGATGCATGGTGTGTTGGGATACATTTTTCTTTGTGGGACCACATGAGAGTTTGAACTCCATTCCGTCTGATTGTGGTCCGCATTGTATGGCATGGTTCAGGAAGCGTCTACGGCACGTGACTCATCACACCTCACGCATCTTTATTAGATTGATATGTTCCAAGGGGAAATATTGTGGGCCGATAACCCATAGGGTTTAAGATTCGGGCCACCCCGTTTGGTACTTCTGTACCGGAAGTTCGTAGTGGCACGCAACCACTTTATGATTCTGTTTGGGTAATCTGTGATTTAAAATCTGGCTACTCGATATCAGTTCTGTATTACACCATGGAGGTGTTCTATTCTGTGTTACACCATTTAGGTGTTCTGATCTATGATACACCTATAAGGTGTTATGTTCCGCATCACACTAGTCAGTTATTCTGACGATTGTTTAGGTTTGGAATCTGTGCTAGGGTACAGTTTTGTACTGTGTCAGTTAAAGGTATGATCTATTGTGGTAACAGTATGGTTTTGCGGGTATGTCTAAGGTATCTGGCATGTTCTGCATTGGTAAGTTTGAGTAGAACTTCTGAGACTTAGTTCTGACTACTCGGAAGTAGTTAGTCGGCAGCACCAAACCTCGTCATAACGAGGTACCAGTGGCTCTTCTGTGTTGAGAATTAATCAGAGGTTTTTACTGACAGTCAGGCTCCCAGATGAGTACTCGAGAATTGTCATGTTCTGCTTAAATTGCAATTTAAGCCTCGATAAGGATGTTCAGAGATAACTCTGACATTAAGGATACTCTTGGAGGACCAAGAGTCCTAAGGGGGGGAGAATGTTAGAGACCAACCCAGGACTCTGTTTTAAATGTGCGGGGCACATTTTCTGTTAAATATCATCTCCTGGAACTTCATTTGAGATTCATTTCCATGGGATTTCACATTTTAGTATTGGTACGTGCATCTCGGGCCATTTTGCCAACTTTCAGTTTCGAGGGCAAAATGGTCATTTTAAAAAATTGGAGGAAAATAGACAATTAAATTGGAAGTGATTTGGCACCAAAGTGGCAGGAGATATTTTTGATAATATGTTATGATATGATATTATGTATATATCATGAAGTGGGATAAGTATTGGTGGCGAATCTGCTGAATGGACCGCCACTCCCTCGAGCTTGTCCTAGAGACGTGTTCGAGTTATGCTGGAGGCATGATGGCGCTGGTGAAACTTGCAACCAAATGGGTCATCTTGGACCAACCGGAGGGTTTCGCCAGTTGATCGGGCCTCCGATGCTCAAGTCAGTGTCTAGTGTGTATAGAGAGACGGAGC
The DNA here is from genome assembly GCA_038382905.1 of Daphne laureola. Lineage (NCBI taxonomy): Eukaryota > Viridiplantae > Streptophyta > Magnoliopsida > Malvales > Thymelaeaceae > Daphne > Daphne laureola. Next base: position 4,731 of record JBBYHH010661157.1, read on the forward strand.
TAGGGCAGAGCAAGCAAGAATGAACAGTTACCTCTACCATTGTCATGCTGTAGCTATTTATAGTCGGTCCTTTTTAGGGTGGTTTCGTCTTATCCCTTGGTACGCCGTTAAAGGTGTCAGGGTTCATACTGTACGGTCTCCCTGGATCTATGCATGTTTAAAGGCGATCATTTAGCTGCTTCGGGTTACATTCCTCGGATGTGTTGGTCTGGGCGTATAGTCCTTGATTATTTCACTGGTCCTAGTTTGGTTTTATTGCTGACTTGAGTTTTTATTAAGGCCGAGTATGGGCCTCTTTGGAATTGGTTGGGCTTTTAAGGTCGGATGGCCATCAAGCCCTCCCCCCTATTTCTGTTGCTCGACTGACTTAGAGGGAGTCTGGGCATGAATTGCTTGGGTTTATTTTGTCCAGGTGGAGTGAGTTTGACTCCCCTTTGCTTGCCAGACATGGTTGGTCCGGTCTTGGAGGAGGAGTTTAATTAGCCTTCTTTTACCGGATGTGGCTGGTCCGGTCTTGGAGGAGGAGTTTGATTAGCCTCCTTCATTTTCTGGATGTGGCTAGTCCTCTCTTGGAGGAGGAGTTTAATTAGCCTCCTTTTCCCAGACGTGGTTGGTCCGGTCTTGGAGGAGGATTTTAATTAGCCACCTTCTTTTTTCAAACATGGCTAGTCTGCTCTTTGAGGAGGAGTTTAATTAGCCTCTTTTTTCCGGACATGGTTGGTCCGGTCTTGGAGAAGGTGTTTAATTACCCTTCTTCTTTTTCCGGATGTGGTTGTTCTGGTCTTGCAGGAGGAGTTTAATTAGCCTTCTTTTAGCGGACGTGGCTAGTCCGGTCTTTGAGGAGGAGTTTAATTAGCCTCCTTCTTTTACCGGATGTGGCTAGTCCGGTCTTGGGAGAGGAGTTTAATTAGCCTCATTCTTTTGCCAAACATGGCTGGTCCGGTCTTGGAGGAGCAGTTTAATTAGCCTCCTTTTGCCGAACGTGGTTGGTCATGTCTTGGAGGAGGATAACCTCCTTTCGAAGCGACGTATTGGATGGTTATTGGGACCCGGTGGAGCATTTCCAGAGCAATGTCTCCAAAGCTAAAATTGTAGCTTGGCAATCAGAGTTTTTTCTTCCTAGATCTGCGCAAACTAGGGTCCCCAGTACATCTAGTAAAATGTATTCCCCGGGAGAGGGATTTATTACGGTGTTCTGTGCCCAACTGGAAGGTGGCCCCCAGTTTCCTCCTCCGGAATTTCTTAAAGAGTTATGTGATTCGTTCGGGATAGGCTTGAACCAATTTACCCTGAACACTTATACTCACATTAATGCTTACATGGTGCTGAGCCAATCTTTTGGAGTAGCTCCTTCCGTAATGACATTCATGCAATACTACAAAGTGCTCTCGAAGGAGGGAAGTCCTTTCTTCTATGTGGCCCAACTAGGTCAAGGTAACGTGAAGCATACTTTTTCTTATGGGATTCCTGGAAGCTGAAAAGGCTGTCACAAAGAGTTCTTCTTTATGTTCCCCGATCCTTCTTGGATGGTGCCACTGTCTTGGAGAACTGGCGAGCTTTTAGACATTGCCAAACCTCGAAAGCTTCTTCGGGATAAAGTTGACAATGATAATTTTCAAGCCTTTCATGACTATCTTCGGGCCTTGGTAACTTGGTTCGGGGATGATGTTGAAGAGTTCCCGATTCCTATTTATTTTAAACTAATTACACAATCCCTGCTCTCCCATCTGCAACTCTTACCCGGGGATCGGGTAGCCCTAGGGATCTGGCCTACACCTCCGTCGGGTAGAGACTTATGCCTTCTTCAATGGCTAAGAAGAGAAATCAGTATCAATGCGTTTGTTAGAGGTGAATATTGTTCCCTTCTTCCTTGATGTTTCTGGTGTATTAACTAATATTTTCCCTTTGTTGCAGAGATGTAAATGAATCGCATAGAACTATTCTGGAGGAAGCTCCAATGAGGTGATACAAAACCTGTGGTGATCCTGAAGAACACTAAGAATAGAAATAAAAGACAATCATCTGACTCTTCTCCTTCTGCTAATGTCATGGCTGCTAAGACCGAAGATGGTGTGACTCTACCCATTGATTCGACTCTTTCAACCGTAATAGCTTTACCTACCATAGAAGGTGGTTCGGAGGATGTCAACCCAACTGTCATCGACGCAGATACCATCATTGGTTCTGGTGACCGGTTTGTCTTGCCTGTTGGTGTTTCTTTTAAATACTTTTCCAAGTCTTTAGTTGATCCGTCTCCCAAAGGTAATACGAGGTTGCTGGCCAAGGGGATGTTTAAGGAAACTTCCTATGCGTTTATGGACTCTGAGCCCCCGATGGAGTGGGAATGGACCAAAGGTAATGGCGCGAAGAAGTGGACCTTCCAAATTTCTCCTTTTCCCTTTTGGACTATTTATAACAATTTTTGCAGGATGTTCGGGCATGACACTCTCCATGAGCTCTTATGGTCCTTGTGTTTTTCAGATGGTGCTAATTGGCATTAGGTTCAGACCGAGCGTCATGCCCGAAGGGATGCCAAACTTGCCCAGTTTGGCCCAGACCTTATTCCTAGGGAACTTGCCTAGATGATCCTTGAGGACCAGGATCTTTGGGATGATTCTGACCTCAAGGAGATGTCTGGGACTTTGTGGCATGGATCTTGTACATCCCGGATGAAAGAATCTTTGAAGGAAAATTTCCCAGACCTGGACATCGCGGCCTCTAACCTAAACTGCCTAGTCACGCAGGTTCATACTTTTGTTTCTTTTACCCCTGCCTTAGCTGATTTTCTTCCTTATATTTTTTGTGTTTCAGGTGTGTAATCTTTCTGGCTACGTAGCTGACCTGGTGTTACATACCGGAGTAGTCCATAGCACCTCTGAGAAGAGGGCTACGGATGCTCTTTTTATGGTTTCCAAACTGATCCGCTGGGTCAACTGGTATGAGCAGCTTCTTCAAGAAAGGTAAGACAAGATAAGATCCAAGGAAAGCTCGAAGAGTCCCGCTCAGAGGTCTTCTAAGTCCTGAGCCAGCTGAAAGAAATCCATGCCATTCAACTGTCCGCTGCTGAAGATGCTCTCTTGAAGACTATGAGGGAGCAGTTTGAGAGTGTTAGGCAGGTTCAAGAATTAAAGGACAATCTTTTGCAAGAGAAGCTGGATTTGGAAAAATAGATAAGGGTATGGGAGGTGGATTATGAATACCTCAAGACTTATTCTGAGTCTAATAAGAAAGAACTTGCTGAGAAGAATGAACACCTGGAGGCGGCCCTTCCTGAAGAGAAAGCCAGGACCAAGGCGAATCTTGAGGAAATAAAGGTGCTGAAGGCCCAACTTGAAGAGGGCGTGGTTGACCGGGCTGTAGGGTTTTTTCAAGATACGTTTTGCCTAGCCCGCCATCAAATTCTCAGGGCTAACCCTAGTGCGGACATTTATGCACTCAATGGATATGAGGATTTTGATGAAAATGAGAAGCCTTAGTCCAAGAAAGAGTTCTTGAGACCTTTACTGCAGGCCCCTACGTCGGAATCCTCGGAAGAGGAAAGTGAGGAGGAAGGTGATGATGTTAGGACCGTACCTCCTGATGTGAAACTGAATAAGCCTCCTCCAGAGCTTTCAGATAATGTCCTTTCTTAGGGATTTCCCCTTCGGGATTTCTAACCTATCGCCATCAGGCTTTTCATTAATGCTAGCCCTTGTTCCTTTCATCTTCTTGGTTCTCATTCAGAAGACTCTTTAAATTTGTTTAAGTATGTTGTGATTGCATTTCCATACTTTTAAAAAGACCGAACACACTTAAACATAATATTTTTTCAAAGTGTCCGAGTGGTAAGAACTTCCTAGTTCTCCTTCTTCAGGATTTGACAGCCTTAACACTCCATTCCTTTCTTCGGAAAAAACTTTGAATGACCCTTCCCATCTTGGAGCGAATGCTCCTCCTTCAGGTCTTTTGGACCCTAACTTAGCGTGTTGAAGGACCAGCTCCCCGATGATAATTCCCTTTGTTCTGACTTTGAAGTTGGCTTTTTGTGTAGTCCTTTGTTGAAAAGCCTTTCGCCTCAATTCATCTTATTCTCTCTTGTCTTCTAGTAGGTCTAAGTTTTTCCTAAGACACACTTGATTCATTGCTTCGTCGAAGATTTGGTTTCTTAGTGATGAATGAGTGACCTCCACCAGGATCAATGCCTCTATCCCGTACATGAGTGAGAATGGTGTTTCTCCAGTACTTTTTCTTGGTGTAGTTTGATAACTCCATAGTGCGTGAGGAAGTTCTCCGGGATAATTTCCTTTTTATTTTCCCAATCTTTTCTTTATCCCTTCTTTTAGGGTCCCGTTGGAGACCTCTACTTGTCCATTGCTTTGAGGATGAGCCACCGGGGTGAAGTTTAGCTTGATACCAAACTCTTGAACGAAGTCCTGAAATGTTTTGTCCTTGAACTGTGTATCGTTGTCTACCATTATCACCTTCGGGAAACCGAACCTGCATATTATGTTTTTCCATACAAACTTCCTTATATTTGTTTATCTGATGATGGCTATCGGTTCGGCTTCTATCCACTTGGTAAAATAGTCCACTGCTACTATGTAGTACTTTAATCCTTCAGGAGCCATAGGTAAAGCCCCAATCAGATCAATCCCCAAAATGGCGAAAGATATAGGATAGTCAGCCGAATTGACCATTTCTGAGGGCAACCGTTACACGTTAGAGTGCTTTTGCCATTTCTCACAATTCTGACCATGCTCTTGGCCTCCTCCCTCATTCCTGGCCATAAGTATCCTTGCTGCAGGATGATGGCTGCCAGAGTGTTAGCCCAGACATGTGAACTGTGCATCTCCTAGTGGACTTCTTCCAGGATTTTTCCTGTGTCACTTTTGCCGATGCATTTCATCATCGAAAAAGAGTAACCCCTCCTATATATGATGATGAATTTTCCAGCCTTCCTTCATATTTTTACAGCCTCAGTTTTGTCTTCAGGGAGTGTTCCCTCGGTCAGATATTGCCAGTATGGTACTCTCCACCCGGATGTGATGTTGAGGATCCTTAAATTTTGCAAACATGGTTCATTTCTTTCTTTGTCATATTCAGGAGCTTTTGACAAGGCATCTTCTTCCGTGTTCTGGCTCTTGGGGATTTTTTCTATCTGGAGCTTCTCGAAGTCTAGGGCTAGCCTCTTTGCTAGTTCGGCGTATTTTTTCAACGTAGGTTCTTTCACTTCGTACTCTCCCTTTAGTTATTGGATCAACAATTGTGAGTTATTGTATGTCCGAAGGGATCGTATCTCGGTCTTGTTTGCTAATTTTAACCCTTCTATGAGGGCTTCATATTATGCGATGTTGTTGGTTACTGGGAAGGCAAACTTAATGGCCTTTATAGTCTGCATTCCTTTGGGTCCTCTAAGGACTAACCATGCTCCTTACCTCTCGACCCCTGAGGCTCCATCAACGTATAAAGTCTAGTATGGATCTTCTCCTTCTGTCGTATCGTGCTCTGATTCGTATGGTAGTTCGACGATGAAGTCTGCTAATGTTTGTGCCTTTATGGCTTTCCTTGGTTCATACTTCATATCGAACTCCCCTAACTCGATACACCATTTTGATAGTCTGC
>JBBYHH010661268.1:0-10330 GCA_038382905.1 Daphne laureola
CTTAAAATAAACTCTTGTTTCAAAATTCCGTTAATTTTCTCTTTCAGTTTAATTGTTCTTTCTAGTATTTTCTTTACATTGTCTCTCTGTGGAATCGACACCCCAAAGCTGTGCTACAACTACCGCGGTATTCTTTGGGCGTAATCACACACCACATATCTTCAGACTCCGAGTCTTGAAATTTTAGAAAACTGAACATACCGAACTCATCTCGAAAGGTATTACGTGCATAAATGAACATCGGCAATCAGCACCGGGTTGCCTCAATGATTCTCTGATCCTAACTTATACATCTGAAACGTCACTAACTGACATATTTCATATCGGGAATATGTACTACAAAATTACCCTCACCGGTAATACAAGTGGTGTCTGTTACAGTCACCTCGGATGTATAATTATTTTGGATAATTATTTGCCCGGAGGTTAGATTGTAATTTTTTTAGACATTATGAATTACATGTAATGGACATGTTTTCTGATGATTTCAATGTCCCAATAATTAATTTTAGGATGATTCAATAGGATTTCACACTTTTAAGATAGTATGTGAGTCCCGGGCGATTTTGGTAAAATTTGGTCCTGATGGGTAAAATGATCATTTTTTGAAAATTGGACGAAAACACCCACTAATCATACTTAACTAACGGATGCCAATTTTGACTAATGGGATGGAGGATATTTGTAGCATGGTTAGAGTAAGAGTGTAAGACTAAAGCAAATTATTACACTTAGAGTGTAAGACTAGAAGTAATAATTAGACTTGGAGTAAGATAAGGATCTTATCATTTTGATATTATTAAAAAAATCCATATCATCACATAACCAGCCTCACTCTTCCATTCCTACCAAAACATTTCTCTAAGTATTCTTCCATTGCTCTTCACTTATTCATCTTGTCATTGAATAAAAGTACACAAATCCTCCATCAAATCTTCATCAAATCAAGAGGTGAACATATTTTCTTGATGATTCCTTTAAGAAAATAAGTTTAGAAGTTGGAAAACACATCAATCTTCTTTCTTTCCATCTTGGCCGAATTCTTGGAGGAGTTTTAGGAGAAGCTTTTTCAAGAATTTCTTCAAGATAAACTCAAGGTGAGCTCTTTTAAATGTTGTTTCAAAGATGAAACTAAGTATGGAAAGTGTTGAGCTCATCCTCTCTATTTTTCTTCTAGTGGCCGAATTTAACAAGAGATTTTTGGAAAATCTCTACAAGGATTTCTTCAAGAATTTCTTAAGGTAAGCATGTTTATGGAGTTATTATGGAGTAGTATAAAGATTTACTACAAGATTCCATGAAGATCGGATATTTTTATGAATTTATGAAGTTGGTGTTCTTGAGTGTTCATATTCAAAGCATGTTGGAAATTTGAAATGATGCTTGATTCATGTTCTTGGGTGAATTTGGAGCATCTTTAATACTTGGAACCAAGCTTGAATCATCTTGGAAGCATGAGTTGTTGTTTGGCCGAAATTGATGATTTTTAAAGAAAATATGAATTTTATTTGAAGTGAGTGTTAATATGTGTTCTTGGGTGGTTTTTGAACATGTTTAATACTTGAAGTTAAGTTGAAATCATCATGGATGAAAAGGAAGGGGTTTGGCCAAAACTTATAGGAAGAATAGAAAGATGGTGTTCTTTGTTTAAATATTGGTCCATGTTGATTATTTGATGATTTGAAGCTTGTGTGATGTGTTAAAAAGTTGAACTAAAATCTTGGGGGATTTGTGTCAAATGGCCGAAAGTTTGCGCTAAGAAAAGAGGAAGATTTTCTTGGTAAAAGTATGATTTTATGTTGGAATAATGTTGTTAAGAACAATTAAGAAAGTTGGTTAGAAAGTTTGAAGAAGAAAAACATTTTTGGAAAAAAAATGAATTGTTGGCCGAATTGCACAAGTTGGAAGAAGTTGGGTGTTTGGGAAATTAATCATAAATTTGGGTGGAAAATAATTAATTTTGGTGAAAATGAGCTAAGCTGGTAATTTAGGAAGATTTGTCACTTTTTAAAAGCTGGGGACCAAAATGTAAATTTTGGTAAAGTTTGGTGTTAATTGGTAATTAGTGACAAATAAGTGAAATTGAACTCTTTTGAAGTCAAGTGTGAAAATGATGTGATTTTGCCAGTTTTTAAAGTTTTGGGAAAAAATTGCACATTTTGATAAAGTTAAGGGACTTTGTTGGTAAATAGTCATAATTAAGGATTATGTGATGCTTAAGTGGTAATTGGATGTAATTACAAGTTGTTTGACCACTTTAAGCAAAGTTTGACTACATTGGTCAACTGGTTGACTTTTGGTCAAAAGTTGACTATGTGTGTTAGATAAGGAAACATTGTGAGATTCAGAACCTTATAAGCATTGTATTGTTATATAGTGTTATAGTTTGTGACGGGAGACCACAGAAGTTCAACCAGAACTTAACCGGATTGTAGTGCAAGGATTGTATCGATTGTCAGGTAAGGGGGTTTAACTTCCTTAATATGCATTTTGATTTTCCTGATATCTATTAGGTTAGTTAATGGCTAGTACTCGGGTGGAGGGTGGGGCCCGGTGACTCCCGAGGCTAGTAACATGGTAAGGTTAGTGGCATGCATGTTTTAAGTGTGGGACTTTCAACTTCCAAATTTTTAAGTGGAGCGTTCAATGATTCATCGAGTGTGGTTTCAAAGTGATATTGATCATTGGATGATCATTAGTGAGTGATTGCGACAGTTATGGGGCCGTACACCCCACACTAGTACCATGCGTTCTGACCCCGAGTGTTATAGGCTTTGAGCCACCGGGGGCTGTCGAGTGTGGGAACCCGTCCAGGCCGGTGTGCCGCCGGGGGATTATTCTACCAATGCTATCCTTCGGGATAAGTGTATAAGTCCGATAGGACTAGTGTATTGCATATCATTTCATTTGCATATCATTATTCATGCGATATTAGGTTGTATAAACTGCTTAGTACATTGCACGTTAACCCTCTTATGCAGGTGGTTTTAAAAATAAAACCCGTTAGCCTTACGTAACCTCTTACTGAGTACCTCTTGAGAACTCACCCCCATTACATTAATATCTTTCACGAGACCCTGGCAAATGACCCATGGAATAGTTCCGCCTGGTCGTGAGTGATTTTTTACTTAAGGTACATAAATGTTTATTGATTGGTTTCTGATTGCAATTTGGGGGTAGTCTCGATAGAGATGCTATGAGTGATATTTAAGTAATTGGGTGAGCACACTTAATGGATTGACTAATGGTTAACTTCAATGCTTGTGTTTTAGCAGCAACAACTGTGCCGAGAAGTGACAGTCGGTAGTTGATCCCGACTACACCTACTTAGTACGCTTAATGGCAAACTCTGGCTCTGTAGAAGTAGCAACATGCATACTTTGGTTAGATAGTATTTCTGATGGTCTGTATATGTTTATCTTTCTCAGGGAGTGCTGCCCAACGATGTTGGTGGGCCTGCTTTCTGGAGTATCTGGTGTTGAGTGGAGCTCAACTTACATTTCTAGAAATGCACAATTTATCATAAAACCACTAACGTGTTTCGGGTGTGGGTTTAAGGCTAGAATTGGACGTCTTAAAACTTGTTAATGCGTTAGAAAGTAAAGTTTAAGAAAAGTGTTTAAAAGGCCGGGTTTTGGATTCGCTACACCTTAGTAACCTCCATTCAAAATCGACGTTGCCACCATCGCTACTCCCCTCAATCGATGATTGCCAGCTTTCGCCGCGTCGGGTACGGTGGTGGTGGTGATAAAAAAGGACCAGCGTCTTCGCTCAACTATCATGCCAACTTTTACTTAAATTTCACAAACGGAAAGCTAAACCAAAACCTGACAAGTTGATTCCAAATTCTGTTGTTGTTGTGGTTATCATAACTGTTACACCCACCCTAGATGTATGTTATTTTCCGATGTAATTTCCTAGAGGTTGGTTTTGTACTTTTGTCGGGACTTGGGATATTATGTAATTATGATGCTGATGAATGAATTAAATGTCCTGAGGGGTTATTGGAGGTCCATTTTATGGAATTTTAATAATTTAAAACAATTTATTAATCCTGGACAATTTTACAAAACATTGGTTTGGATGGCAAAATGGTCATTTTAGAAAAATTGATTGAAATTTTGGTAATTTCACTATGAGGGCCGGCGGTTTGGGCTTTATTTGGGCCCAAAGGTGGGATTAAGTGGTGTATGGTTGATTAAGTAAGGAAATAACATGAAAAAGGAATTAAAACCATGGTGGAATCCATGTGTAACTAGATTAATGGTTGTAATCTCAAAGAGAATCCTATCCCATGGCTAAGAGATAAGTGAAAGAGGATAATGTCTAAGACTTATCTTCTTAAAGTAATTTTTATTATTACTTGGTAGTAGATATTATTATGAAGTAGTAAAATAAGTAGTAGTAGTAGTAGTAGTAGTAGTAGTAGTAGTAAGAATAGAAAGCAAAAACACAAAACTTTTCTCTCTCTCAAAGTTTTGGCCGAAACTCTCACACCATTTCTTGATGGTTATGAAGTAGAATCTTGAATTAATCTTATCTTTTCTTCCTCTCTTGAAGCCGAAAATGAAGGGAAGTTTTGCCTAAATTTTCTTCATCAATCCTTCTTAAATCCTTAAGGTAAGCTCAAATATGTATTGTTTATTAAGCCTATGGTTTATCTCTTCCATGTTTCCATGTTTAGTTGAAGCTTTGGAGTTGATTAAGAAGCATGTTCATGAACAACTTTGGATTTGAGTTAAAAGCATGCTTATATTGTGTTCTTGGGTGTATGTTGAGCATGTTTAATACTTGGGTTCATGGTTGAATCATGAGGGAAGGGGTTGGTTTTGTTGAGGCCGAAATCTTGGGTGAGAAATTTATGTTGATGTTGGTTGATTTTTTGTGAAATTATGGTGTTTTGGTGATGTTTGTGAACTCCCAAAACTATTGGTTAAATTGGAAAATGAATTTGGAGAAAAGTTGTATGAGGCCGAAAGTTTAGGTTGGTTTTTGATGAATTTTTTGTTATTAAAGTGTTGATTAATTGGATTAAATGGTGATTTGGTGAAGTAAATGAAGTTATAAATTGAAAGGAAACAATTTGGAAAAGTTTTGGGTGGAAATGAATGTTGGCCGAAAGTTTGATAGTTGGATGAAAGTTTGATGGTTGGCCGAAATTAATTGTGAATTTTGGGTAATTTTCATGATTAATTGGAAAAGAATTGAAAAGTGGGCAAAAATTAGAGTTTCATCACTTTATGAAGTTTTAGGGTCAATTTGCACATTTTGTAGAAATTTGGGTATAATTGTGCAATTGTGAATAATTTAAGTGAAAATGGCCCTTTATGGTGTAAGTTGTAGAATTTGGCATTTTGTGAAGTTTTGGGCCAAAATAAACTTTTAGAAAAAGTTTAACGACCTAAGTGGTAATTATTGATAAGTTACCTTAAGTTAAGAATTTTAGTTGAATAACTAGAATGCTTATGTTTCTGTGAATTTCAGTGTGATTCTGTGTTTCTGGGATTTTCTGCGGGATTGCAGTTGCTGTAGTTCAGTAGATTTTCTGATATTTCGAGGTAAGGGTTCAACTTTCTTAATATACATTCCGGCATATCATCGTGTATATTAGGTTAGTTGAGGCTAGTCCTGGGCCGGTGGTGGGGCCCATGACTAGTCACGTGGTAAAGTTTAGTGGTATGCAGGTTATGGATTTATGGATTATCTGGCATCAGCTAGATTATGCTATTATCTGATCAGGCATGATTAGACTCTGATATTTAGGACAGTTCTGTGGGGAACCTAGGCCCCTTCGCTGGTACCATGCATCTGTTATCTGTTGTCCCGAGATTGGCTACGACCACCGGGCACTGTCGTATCTGTTAATCTGGACTTCGGTCTAAGATTTGTCCTCTGGACGTCTGTATATATATCTGTGTACTAACCTTTGTTGCAGATTCCGCATTATTTATCCACTAGTCTTTACCCCCGTCCTTACTGAGTACCTTTCGAGGACTCATCCCTTTATGTCTATATCATTTTTCAAGAGCTCTCGATCAGCAGCCAACAGAGTAGTCCGTTTGGCTGCCATTAGTTTTTGAGTACCGCAGGTACTACTAGATCCTTGATTAGATTCTGTTTGTGGCATAGTCTCGATTAAAGTTTCAATATTAATTATGATATTTCGTTTGAGTATAATCTGAAATGACTAACAGTTAACTTCTATGGTAAATATTTACAGTAGCAGCGGGGACTTGCGGTGCTTGTCGGTGTTACTACTGACCGACCACCCGCAAGTATGTTATATTTCCAGCTTAAGTTTATTTGGCTTTGTACGACTAGTATGCATGAATATTATTCTGGATGACTGTATATTTTTTGATATGTCGGAGAATTATCCGCCCAAGGAAGTGAGTGGTAAATTCCTCTATGATGTATTATTATAAATTATTCTTAAAAAATCGCACGATATTCTGTAAAACCACTAACGTGTTTCCGCGTGCAGGTTTAGGGCTTAAGAAACTAGAATGCCTTAAACTGAAATAATGCATTAGAAACTTAAGTGGGAAAAAGTTAAAAATGGTCGGGTTTTGGGTCTGCACCTTCAAGGAAGAATTCTTCTACGTCATCATCACCGCCTTCTGACACTATTCTGACAACACTTCTGCAGCACCGTCCAGAGAGGGGTGGTGACAGTTTCGTTAGATAAACCAACTCTGATTCTTCTGGTCATTCTGGGTAATTTGAACTAAAAGCTTAGCTACCTTTTACTAGAATTATCTAAGAACAATAGGTAGATTTAAGGTTGGTTAGTTTAACCTATTTGACACAAACTAAGGTTATTGGTTAAACAGAAATCACGCTAAGTGTCCATGATGGATATGGACTTTAAAAGAAAGAATAGTGGACTAAGTAATAGTGCATAATTGAATAATATACATTATAATATACATCATAGTTGCATGCATTCTATAGAGCCATTAGAATACCGTTGTTAAACTGTAAATAAATAGTTAACTGTTTTTGTTATACTCTTTCGATCACGAAATTCCAGATATGGTAAGGACTCAGAGAGACCGAATTCTACATGCAGAGCTCAGAGATGAGAACCCCAAGCTGTTGGATAGACCGGACCAAAAGTGACATGGGCCTCGCGTACAGGTAAATCAGTAAGATCCTCCACCACCCCCACCAGAGCAGTCGACCCCATCTCATATCCTAGAGCAGATTAGGATGATGTTGATTGCCGGAGCATCCGCACAGGCCAATCCGGGAGGACAGGGGGCACGACATGGCCCGGGAGGATAGGGAGGATAGCACGGGCCTGTACTACAGTGATCTTGTAGTGGGGCAGATGATATAATTATGTCAGTGACCTACACCACTCTGAGAGTTAGCTCACATGATGATGTAAGAGACTCGAATCCTAGTGTACATGAGGGTCAGAGACACCCCCGAGTTCAGAGGGAGAGAGTTATCTTATGCGATGACACCTCACATGGTCGATCCATGGATGAGAGGAGGTCATGATTAGTTCACAGACGTCGGGCTAGAGAGGATTCTGACTCTTCCGACGCTAGAGAGACCAGGAGACCGCGGAGACAGCGAGATGCATGTTCTGAGTCCTTGTCTACCTTGGAGCATTTTCAGTGTCTCGGTCCTTCCAAGTTCACGGGCAAAAGGGGAGCAGACACTGCCGAGTCCTAGTACTCTAATATAGAGAGATTATTCGATGGTTTGAAGTTCTCCTTGAGGGAGATGGTCACATTAGCTGCATTCACCGTAAAGGACCTCGCCTACAACTGGTGGAAAGGCGTTGTGATGGTTAGGAAGGCCAAATATGCGAAGAAGGGACAAAAAGATCCCAGTTTGAAGTGGAGAAAGTTCAGCAAGCTGTTCCAGGAGCGATGGAATGGGTATGCAGTTCACGACAGTCCGTTAGCCGAGCTTGACGCCCTAGTACATGGAGATTTATCTATCAGCTATTATGGTTACAAGTTTGACCGACTAGTTCAGTATGCCTCTCAGTATGATGATGAGGAGGAGGCCAAGGCGAAGAGGTATATCAGGGGACTCAGACCTGAGATCAGCAGGTACATGGTGCCTTTGGGCATCAAGTCATATCATGACGCCGTTCAGAAGGCCACTTTAGTTGAGAGGGAGGAGCTTCATGGCAAGTCAACACCTTCCCGACCACAGACTCAGACTCAGATGGACGGGAAGAGTTCAGTGTTTCAGGGATCCCCCAAGAAGTTCAATAAGTCTGGCAAGTTTAAGAAGTCTGGCAAGTCGAAGGAACCATCAGGACTGAGTCAGACCATTTGCTAGCTTTGCGGCAAGCCTCATACTGGCACAGGATACAAGACATCAGGGCTTTTCCTCAAGTGTGGTCCAGAAGATCACTGGATTAAGGACTGCCTGATGGATCAGGGACAGAATGCTACAGCACAGTCACGATTCCAGTCGAGGGCTCAGCCCAATATGTCCCAGGGACGTGGCTTACCCCAAGGCGGCCCCAGGTTTCAGCAGCCACAAAAGCCACCTCCAGGATCAGTTTAGCAGACTTCCCAGCCAGGCATACTGTTTTAGATTGAGAAGGCCGGTAAATCACGTCAGACCGCACTCACAGGTACACTATTACTTAATAACATTTCAGTACTTGCGCTTTTCAAAATGGGTGTGTCGATATCTATTATTTCACAGAGCTGTACGACATCTCTGTGTCTGCCTATTGTACACCTACCTGACGTGTTTGTAGTACATACTTCTGGGAGTCAGTACCTACTTGCTGATGAGCTTGCAAGAGAGTGTATGCTTACTATCGGGAGTCAGCAGATCCTTTCTGATTTGTTGGTGTTGGATACACCGGAGTAGGATGTAATTCTAGACATGGATTGGTTGAACAAGATTTTCATCCACATTGAATGTGCCAAACATCACGTCATACTAGATGGAGTGACCCTACCCCTTATTTCTCCACGCGATGCTCAGATCATCAACCATAATGTGGAGCTGACAGTTATGGATCATATTTCGGTGGTCGAGGAGGAGGAATATCTACAGATCAACTCTACAGTACGCGTATGGAGCTAGAGAAAATTCCTGTTCTATGATACTTTCTGCAGGTGTTTCTGGAAGAACTGCGAGGAATGCCACCCAAATGAGAGGTCACATTTGAGATTCAGTTACAACCTGGATCAGTTCCTATCTCTAGCCCTCCCTACAAAATCTTGATTGTAGAGATGGCTGAATTGAAGAAACAGTTGACCGAGCTATTAGAGCAAGGGTATATTCGACCGGGTACTTCACCATGGGGAGCTCCAGTCTTATTCGTGAGAAAGAAGGATGGAACCCTTCAGTTGTGTATTAACTATCATCGGTTGAACGTCATTACCATAAAGAACAAGTACTCCCTACCTAGGATCGATGATCTGTTTGACCAGCTCAATAAAGCGAAGGTATTTTCAAAGATCGACCTATGGTCGGGATACTTTCAGATGTGCGTGAGGGAGGATAACATCCCCAAGACCGCGTTCCACACCCGATATGGCCACTATGCATATACGGTTATACCCTTCGGGCTAACAAATGCCCCAGCAGTATTTATGGATCTAATGAACCGGGGGTTTAAAACCTTTTTGGATACCTTTGTGGTGGTATTCATCGATGATATTCTGATCTACTCGCGCAATGAAGACACTCATCAGGAGCATCTGAGGATCATTTTGGAGACACTTTGGATGAACCGACTGTATGCCAAGTTCTCCAAGTGTGACTTTTGGATGAGAGAAGTAACTTTATTGGGACATATCATTGGTGAGCATGAAATTTCAATAGATCCCAAGAAGGTTAGGGCGGTCCAAGATTGGAAGCGCCCACAGACAGTCAGAGACATCTGGTGTTACAGTCACCAGATTCTGATAATACTTTTCGGTGTTGAGTGGCCGCCGGGTAAAGCAAATTGAATTCAGACTCTGAAACAGGTACATGTTTACCTTTATGTCTGAGGTTTTTTTGGATGTTATATGTTCTGGTTTATGTCTGACTGTTGTCAGTTATGGTCTGCTTCTGTTTTGAGTTATTGGTTTAGAATGTTTTTGAGTGTCTGGTTAAGTACGGAAGTAAGAGAAGGTTTATAGATTTCTAGGTTCCAGGCGAAGCCCTAGGCGAGTTGCGCCAAACGCACGCGATCGCATGGGGATAAAAGGGATGTTTGGGTTTTGGACAGGGTACCAGGCGACCGACCAGACGAATGGAGCTTGGGCAGGCGATCGCTTGGACCTAAGTGAAGTTTGGGCAGAGGCGCCGGCGACCCGCCAGGTGAGCGTAGCTCGTGGAAGGCGATCGTCTG
>JBBYHH010661379.1:0-10330 GCA_038382905.1 Daphne laureola
ACCAACCAACCAGGTTTCAAAGGGATCAGGTCCCCTCGTGAAGTATGGAGCCATGCATCCCTCTGTTGATGCTTCTATTCTTGCACATCTCTCCAGTCTAGACCTAGAGCGCGAAAATGAAAACAACACAACAAATGAAGAGGATCATCCTCGAAAATCCGGCGCAAGTTACAAAAGATTGGCCAGAAAGGAAGGGATGTCAACTTAACTGATTTATTCTTACCAAATGTATACTCCATCGGGAGTACACCTTCGAGAGCTTCGCCAGAAGGGGAAAAAGACTTATACTTCCCTCAGGTAATTTTCCTTCTCTTGGCTTCAAACTCCTCCATGCCTTTATAAATGTAGTCCATCAAAAGTCTAGGAGAAATCTGCAGCACATTTTCAGCCGACCCATGAGGGGTAGAGCCCTCAACACCGGACGAAGCAGAGGTGCAAAAATCGGATGCATCTGGGAAGCATTCAGGTGCCTCCTCATCAGCAACTGTAGGCATGCCGGATCCCTTCTTCATTTTCGGGCCTCATTTCGGGGTTAGTTCGGGCTCAGAAGCTAGAGCCAATGACCCAATAAGAAGATTCTTGAAGACACCTTTGAAGTCGATGTCCGGTTCATCATTCAAAAAATGCATCTATGCAAAAAGACATGATAAATTAGACTTAATATTAGAGTGATCAAGATATACAAACGGAAGTAAAGAACCTTTGAAAAAATCCTCATGAGATATCTATCGACGGAGGCACCGAACCAGAGCTATATCCCGAGCTAACGGAACACAAGCCCGAATCTCGAGTGCATCCATGTCACCCTTTATTAACCGAAGGTGGGTAAGAACACCTTGGGTAATCAGACGCCAGTGAAGAGCCACTGAGAACAATTCTTTAGGATCTTCGCAGAATCAATTGACAAGTTGCCAAAGTTTGGCATCAAACTTTTTAAAGTTTTCCATCGAAAAGGGATCATTCAGAAGGCACCAAGGAGTCTTAACGTCGAGTAAATCCCCAACTTTCCAGGAAGTCTGGAGCTTCCAAGAGGGATCAGGCTGTAAAAACAAAAACTCATTGTGCCAACCTTTTTGGCTAGAGGGACAGTTCCAAGTAAAATTATACTTTATGGTGGAAGTTCCTCAGCCACCGAAATAGTAGAAACAATTCCGAGCTTTGGTTATTATTTTATAGTATTGCATAAAGGTTGGGAGGATGGGAGACACCCCGAAAGCACCACAAATGGTCAGAAAGGCATTGACTTGACAGTAAGTGTTCAGGATGAATTGGTTGACTGCTACCCCATGGGCCCTGGCGAATTGACGAAGAAAAGGATGCGGAGGAAAATAGAGCCTGTAGTCAAGTTAGGCCATGAACACTACCATCCACCCGACACCAGGCTTGTACATCTTACACTTATTACTAGGGACCCATGTATGAATACAACTGGGTAAGAAATAGGTTTTCTGCCACTTCAGAACCAACTCCGGAGTAGCCTTACTGTTAAAGGTTTTGACATCAGCCCAATAGACCTCGCGCACGACGCCCTTCACCTCTAGAAGGCAAGGGTCCAAAGGACAGTTAGTAGAAGGAAGAGGAAAATAAGCCATTTATTTTACCTCAAATCACGGGTCGGAAGAAGCTTATCGGAGCCACCGGACCAAATGAAAATATACCCGGGGTAGTCTGGTCCACCACTGCTTTATGCCACTGGTAGAAAAGAACTTCTGCCAAAAGTTTGTCGGAGGGATCTAGAGTGTCGGCTAGCCTCTGTACAAATTATGATAATGTGATCTCTCCTCCTCTCCAATGCCGCTGTCCCTTAAGCAAACTCTCCACCTGATGGAGGTTAGGGTGATCCGTTATTAAAGAGCTTAGGAAATACTACAGAGAAGAACACAGCAAAAATGGGAGCAAGGATGAGAAGTGAAAATTCCAACTCACATCCCAAGTTTTTATAGAGCGTCTGGCAATGTGAAACGTCGCTATAAAAAAAATCTTCACCGTCAATCAAAAAGTTACCCTAAGATTCACACCATAGTTAAACCTCCATGGCCTGAAAGAAAGCATCCGGGATTCAAAAGGGGGCAATTCTAAGGCCCCAATATTCCAAATAACCGAATGCAAATGCATCTGGGTTTTAAAGGGGGGCAATTCTAAGGCCCCAAAATTTCAAATGGTCGGATGCACTTACATCCGGGATTCAAAGAGGGACAATTCTAAGGCCATAAAATTTTAAATGGCTGGATGCACCTACATCTGGGATTCAAAATGGGGCAATTCTAAGGCCCCAAAATTCAAAATGACATCCGGGATTCAAAAGGGGGCAATTCTAATGCCCCAAAATTCTAAATGATCGGATGCACCTGCATCCAGGATTCAAAGGGGGGCAATTTTGAAGACCCCAAAACCTAGAGTCCTTCCAGTCCGACAGGTCCCTCTTGGGGGGACATGATGGACGATAGACCCAAACCAAGTCTTCAAGGCCCAAAGTGGGTGCCTAGACCCAAAAAGCCTGCAAAGATGTTTGAGTCAGCAACCCAGGAAAGATGGCCCATTAAAACCGGCTGAGGACATCATACCCGAACACAGTCATCCACAAGCCAAGGTCAAGCCCACAGTGCATTATGACCTGATGGATTGCATTCAGAATACATTTTCCACCTATCCTATGACACCCGCGACATCTTTCCTATCAAAGTATTATGAATGTGCCACTCTATTAGACAAGACTATATAAGCCTACATCATTCCTTCATTTAAGGTAACTATTCACGATACCCAAGGTCTGGCACATTCTCTCCACCCTCTATACTGACTTAAGCATCAGAGGACCCTCTACCGGGTAAAACTCTGGTGTGGTCTATAGATTATGTTACATCTCATAGGTTAAACTACCAAGCTATAGAGGCAGAGCTGAACGTAGTCAAGACTAGGAGTAAGAAGCTCAATAACATGGTAGTCTCGATCAAAGAGCCACCACCAATCCTCATCGTCATCCGCCATCATCCTTGAAGATTCAAGGAGACAATCCGTCTAGAATAAGCGAGGAAGGAGCATACATTTTGGAGCAAGGAATTCATATTCATTAAGCAGTTTTTCCAAAGGTGAAAGGTACATAGTTTCAGCCATTTAATGTATGAATATGTATGTTTCCTTCCTCTTACTTGTTCTTGTAGAAATAAGCATGACTTTATCAAGAGACATCATGCCTTTTAATCCGCCACTAAAGTGTGTTTATGTGATCATATGAACATGAAATGAGAAGAATAAAAGATCTAAAATCTTTAATATTTTCATCCTTAGGTAATTTCTGAACACCTGATTTAATAGTTTCAACTGTTGATCCTGATTGGTGTTTCGTTGATTGTTTGCGTTGCGTACCTGATTGAGATTCAAAAATCCCAACAAACCTTATACTTGGGGATAAGCAGATAATTATTACTTGATCTGAGCCTGATATTTGCACACCAAATCCTACAACAGTCACCTACCAATAATGATCTTAGTACTGTGTGCAGAATGCTAAGATAAAAGACAAGACTTATAAGGGAAATCTTACCAATGAAATGATGCGAGAGTGAAAAATGTGGTAGCCCTAGCAAAGTATGACCACAAAACAAAATGAACTCTCAAAAAAGAAAAGGAAGAAGGAAGAAGATGAAAATAAGTTACCTTTGAAACAAACCTAAAAAGGGATCAACAACCAGCAACCACGTGGCAAGCAAAGCAGGAATAACAAAGATGACAGAAGTGATGATTTGATTTTGAAAAGTTGCGCCTAAAAAAACTATACAGACACTAACTGGAAAAGGTCACAAACCTTATTATTGCATGTGCTAATGGAGATGACCCAAAATGAAGTAAGAAAAAAGACCTAAGATTGGATGGCTTTCACCTAAGAACTAATGGGAAAATCTTCATATTCTATAGAAAGGTGGAATGAATGAAAATTGAACAAGTCATGGTGAAAACTCCTCCCTCATCAGGAAAGGCTAGAGCCTCTTGGACCAAACATCATCCTGATAGCCGGAAGAAAATGAAACATGTCGTTAGACAAAGATGCCCGAAGAGCCCACGGTAATGCGAGCCCAACGAATTCAAAAGCTCAAAAGGAAGCTCCTTATCTTGATATTGTTGGGACCAAGGGATGGTTGAGGGAACCAGTGATAGAACTCCAATTGGACAAGAATCATCCCAAAGATTTAGCCAAAGCTATAATAAGACGCTCTAGAGGCTAGCAATATGCCTTTGGTCTCCCTCAGATCCAAAGGTAGCAAGCATGTCATCCCTAGAACTTTGAGAAATAGAATAAGATGCTTCATGGGATAATAGTAGGGTTCCTTCCTCAGCCGAGGGACTAGGGATAAGAATCAAGCGGAGCTTCAGGAGCCTAGGCTTGAGCTCGAGCTTTAACGAGCCCAATGAACCAAGTTTCATGAGCATCGACCTCGAGCTTGAGCCGATTGTTAAATTTGATTAATAAAAGAGCCGAGCCCAAGCTCAAAACATTCAGCTTGTTCAGGCTCATGAGTCTTATCGAGCCTAACCAAAATTACACATATACCCCTCACTATATAACTAATAGAGCACTACCCTTCACCTTCAGTCTTCACCACCCCAAATCCAATTACCATCAACTAGCTATCGTGTAAATGTAATATTTGATTCCCGATTTCTGACCCAATCTCAATCCGCATCACCATCGATGTGAATGATGAACCATAGCCTCCGCACTCCTCCGTCCACCTCTATCAGGCTCTAGCCTCCATCTCCTTCACTCACTTCGTGATGTTCGCCTCATCTCTAGATTTAGCGACAGGTGACAAGAGGTCTGATATTTGTGATTTGCCTCAACCTCTGACTCCGCCATCTGCTGCGATCTTTAGAGTCCTCCACCTTGCTTTCTACTTCTCTTCCTAGCCATAAAAATGAAGATACCACCACGTCACCTCTTTCTTTATGATTTTATTTTTTCTTTGTGTGTATGTGTTACTTAATGGGTGCTTCGTGTCTGCGTAGATACTTTATGCGTTCATAGTTACATTTTTAAGCTCAGTATAAGATATAAAACTATGTTCAAGCATCTAAAAACATATGAGTACTAAAAACAAACTCATAGTTATGTTTTTTCTATATTCAAGTATTATTTTATATTAGCAATAAGTATTTTTTTTCTCCAAAGAAAGTATGAGAACTGGAGCATAACAGTTGCTATGCGCATGCCAGCTATATTGCTTTAGTATTTTAAATACTCTGAGAAAGTAAAACACTAGATTCATATATCAGGGATACCATTCATTTTAAGTTTAACAAAAGCATAAAACAGGACTTGTCTCTTTCCTATTTCTTAAACCTTATTTCACATAACCTAATTCTTAGCATTTCAAGTATTGTTTTTCTTTATATTCAAATATATTTTTATATACTATATTCAAGTAACTTCTTTATATTATCAGTAAGTATTGTCAAACTTAGACATAACAAACTTATTAGGTGAATAAATTATGTCAGGTAACAAACTCATGAGCTCAACAAACATATTTATATATTCAGATATATATATATATATATATATATTTCAACTTGTGCTGTGCTGGTTTCTTTGCAGAATTTCTCATGGATTCTTTGATGGAATTTGATTGTTGGAACTTGTAAATAGTTTTGTTTAAAGTAGCAAAAGGTATGAGTTCTTCTATTTGAATTGGTGGTTAGTAGTTAATGCTTGCAGATTTTCTCAACTCAATTGTTGATTAGGAGTTGATTGAGTATTTGAAAATAGCCATTAATGTATATTCTGGTTGCTATTGTTTTTCAAATGATATGATTTTTTGGTTTATGTAACTAGTCGCTAGAACTTGTTAGTCTTGATGGTCAAATGTTGTAAAGCAGAGGAGTAGAATGATGATTCTCTAAAGTTCATAGATAGTTGAAGCTACTTCCACCTGTGAGCCGCTGCTGTCAGTTTTGGTCCACATCTATCATCATTCTCATTGTGCGGCGTTCTCCATTCTCGTTGGCATTCCTGCGGGTGCAGACATATCAAAATTATTTGATGCTTCTACGGGTGCCCCTGATGTTCTAGGCTTGCGATTATCACAAGCATCGGGCCTCTGGGCTAATCCTACTAGCGCGCTGCCCTTCTCTCCCGCGCCTTCATGTTAGGGAGCCAAGGATCATCATCGTCGTGCCCAACGCACTGATTTCTGACATGATTGCGTCTCTACCCTCATTTGAGTCAGAATCTAGCACGCCTTGTCCGACAAGCATTGGCCTCCACGGTTGGGGTTCTTATGGTACTCTCACTGCTGGTGGGCTTGCCTCTAAGCAAACGGTTCTTGCTGAACAGTTTGGTCCTCTCTACCCGGTTGAAATCATATTTTCGCCCCACCCCACCATGGTGTTCGATGGTTTGGTTCAACATTCCGCTTTCTCCAAAGTCCCATGCCATAGTTGTGTTGTTGGTACGGTCCACTTCGAAGATTCACATTTTTGATAATGGTACGATGAAGTAGGGTGATGTTTTGGTGAAATTAATGGTTTTACAGTTAACGGTAGGATGGAGCGGCATCTCGTCCTACCTGACGCCATGAGATACTACTATTTAAACTTTATATGTTGTGTGTCTCCCTGGACAGTTCTTCAGATGCTTCTATTGACCCTCTTTTATCGTAGGTTTTTGTTTAAGACTATGTTATTTACTTTTTTGTTAGAACCCTCTATTATGTGGTGTTGTTCATTGATGATAAACCAGTGTGGTAGACCGACTGGTACTCTGGTGTAGGTCCGGTTAGCATATCTTCTATCAGCGCACTGCTGTAATGCGCTAATACTATTTTGCTCCTTCAGATCTGTTAGGGATGTTGGGACCGGGTTTCGTCTCTATCTTCTATCCGTCACAGTACTTATAGTGCCTTTAAGCCTCTTTAGGAAGATGTGGTAGTATGTCTTGTTAGTTCCTTCTAACATGAGTAGCATTTTCTCTACTGATGTTTTAGCAAATTTATTAAGGTCTAGATGTACTGCTTGTTGGTACTTAGTTGCAATTTATTTTTCCTTGGCTTATTTTATAATGTTTATTCATAAATAAAATAAGTTTACTTATTGTATTTTTTAAAAAAAGTTCAAAGATAGTTCAAGTCTCTGTTTGATTAAGGGGTAGTCATAACTGTAAGGTTGAATTGTTCAAGTTCATAGATGTACATTCTTTAGGCTTTATGGATTGTTGTGAATTGTGAATCTTAGAAGTTAAAAGTTCTATAGCTATATTTAATCTGATATCTATATATATATATATATATACACCAATAAGGGACAAGATCATAGGAAGTGAAGAAATTAATAACTCTAACTTTAATATGAACAATAAAAATGGGATATAATCAAAGTAAACTGAGTGAAATCTTTATTGAAATTATCCTAGATGGTACATTAAATATTAACAATTTTACAAGAACATGAAATTTAAATGAGATTTATAGTGAGTATGTCTCTCTTATAGATGAACTTCTTACAAGCTTCAATGAAGCCACAACTCTTACAAGCTTCAATAAAGCTTTTACAAATAAAGAAAATATAAAGTGGAAGAAGTGGAAGAGATACAAGAGAAGTTGTTGGCAACTAAGCCATAGTAGTAATTGGCTTGTATTTTTTAGTCTGTCTCCTCTTCAACTGGGAAGTGATATTTATAGGATAGGGGGAGTGTTGTGTTTTACTCTTTTCCTGTTAGGAGATTCTTCATGTCTGATACTCCATCCGTTCACAAAATATTGAAACATTTTTTTTTCAGCATTTAATCTATGATTTTATTTTTCAATTATTTTGAAATATAAATTTAAGACTTTTATACACAAATGAAAATTTGATGTGTCTATTTTACAAAAATATTTTTTTTACATTTTTTTTACAATAGAATAATATAGATAAATTAAAGTCAAATGAATATTAAAAGCCAAACATTTCAATAATTTTGGGACAGAGGGAGTACAATTTTTGCTTTTTCAGGAACCATGTGCTATTCTGAAAAAGTAGTCTTCTTTCCAAATCTATTTTCTTGTTGGGAGTTTCTTCATGTCTGATATAATGTTTTTTTTTTTAGGAACCATGTGCTACTCTGAAAAGTAGTCTTCTTTTCAAATTGGGTGTATGTTGAATACTCCATGTTGTCTATGAAGACTTGTGCTTCAATTTTTTGTCTCCAGCTGAATAATTTTTTTAGAAATGGGAAACATAATAATTTCCTTTTTGATAAGTGGGAAACATCTTTATCTTTCTTTTTATTCTTTCTTTTTCTTTTTCTTTTCTTTTCTTTTTATTTTCTTTTTCATTTTTCTTTCTCTCTTTTTTATTTCAATGGAGAGAAAATGTCATAGAAGTCATCTTCATTGGGTTCTGTGAAATCTTCAAATTCATCTCTGGAGGTCAATGAATTTTCTTCTTTTGGCTCAGCTATATCAGTTAGTCCTTTTATCAGTGCCATGTAATCTTCTTTTTTCTTGGCTTGTGCAAGTCTAAAACTGACCTCTGCTTTCAGTTTTAAGAACTTGGTATGTTCACTTGTAATGGCTGGATCTTTACTTCTTGGGATTGACGAAAGTAGCGGTTGCTCTTTTCTTATCCATTCTGATACTACTGAAGGATGGGTCTTCTCTGTTGATTTAAAGTCTTGCCACCATTTGACATCGAATTATCTGATTACTCTTGGTATCTTTGTCTAATGGTGTTCTACCAACTTGTAACTCCAATTACACATCTATGCTAGTGTGAACTTGGCAAAGAATATCAGTAATGGAGGAGATAATTTCTCTTTTTGTGAATGTCTGTAATTTTTTTTGAAAGTCTTGAAACCTTCTAAGAGTTCTTGCGGAAGTATATCTTCTTCTACTCCAAACCTGTTCCACCATTGTAGAAACTGTTACACCCACACCAGAATGTATTTATTTTCAGAGGTATTTTTGCCAGAAATTTGATCTCTAAATTACCGGGACAAAGTTTGTCTTGTAATGAAACATACTTATAATGGAATTGCACGTTCCAGGGTGAAATTTTAAGTACATTTCATAGGATTCTAGCAAGTTACAACAATTTACGAGTTCTATGAAGTGATTTGAGATTTGTCTCTGAATTATTCCGCAACAGGAGATTAAAATATAAGTTTTGGACCATTTTACCAAAAATCACCTCGGAAGGGTAAAATGGTAAATTCAAAGAATTGAATAAGTGTCTGACGATTCTCATAACCTTAGAAGTTGTTTGAAGTCCATTCCGCAGGATTTTAACAATTTGAAATATTATGGGAATCCCGGGACGTTTTGCCAAAAAGTGACTCGGGATGATAAAACAGTCAATTTTGGAAAATTGACGGACGACATGTTATTGGGCCAAGGGATTGGGCCGGCCTTTGGGCCCAAGCTTGGGCCTCATTTTCGGCTGGACATTGGCAAGGTTTCCTTCCTAGGAAGGTAAAGTGATTACATTCCTAGGAAGGTAAGGTATTTTAGTAAATGAAAAAGTACTTTAGTAATTAGTAAGTTAATAACTAGTAACTAGTTAATGGTAACTAAAATCCTACCCATTCCCACCCTTAAGAGCCGGCTAAACCTACGCCTTCCAGCCCACCCCCTCACTCTAAACACTTAGCCATTCTTTGGGAAAGAAAGAAAGGAAATAAAGCTCTCATTCTCCTTACTACCCAACAAACTTACAGCCACTTGCACAACAATTTCGACCTGGGTAGAGCCAGAGTCGGCTCTTCCACTTCTCATCAACATTATTTCTCTACCTCTTGGATTCAACTTTACTGAAGGAAGCAAGACCAAAAGGTGAAAGGAAGGTCCTCAACTGAGCCCAATAATCCGACGGGTCCAGCAGTGATGTTTGCATTTTAATCACCATTTTTGGTGATTTCCATCCTCCATCTTCAAACTTCCAGCCAATAGGTTCAAACATACATCTAAGGTTCACCAAGGTGAGGGTTTTCCTTGTTGATTAGTTAGGTTATAAGCTTAATGCTATGAGTTTAAACTCAACATCTTTCATTTTAGGCCACCGGGTTTTTAGAAGGAATTCTGGTCCGAATTTCTACAGAAATCCTTCATAAGTTTTGAAGGTAATCTCTAATCATTGATGTTTATTGAGAGTATGAATGATTTCCTCCATGATCCCAAGTATTGGTGAAGATATGAAGCGATTTTGGAAGCATGTTCTTGGGAAACTTTGGTTTGTTTGGAAAGCATGTTACCATTGTGTTCTTGGGTATGTTTAGAGCATGTTTAATACTTGGGTTAAGGGCTGAATCATGTGGGAAGGTTGTGTTGGGATGGAGGCCGAAAGTTTGTCAAGGATTTTT
>JBBYHH010661490.1:0-10330 GCA_038382905.1 Daphne laureola
AAAAAAACCATACCTGGTAGAATAATCTTAGCAAACGATTAAATAGTAATAAGAAGGGAAATGAGATAGGTTGCAATAATCACACACCTACAAAGAACATCACATGATAGAACCACCACAAAATGGCAGGAGAAAAAAATACACAAAATCACAATGAAGTAATACAAATAATCAATTATGAGCGAGACGCACTACGAGGACTCCCACGAACCCAAATGTATTCTTATTGTGCTCGTGCACTTAAAAGTGAACCTGTCAAATCAATAAAACCACCCAACTAAATCAAAAGCAAAGCAAATCAAAAAATTTAGACAAAACTAAAATAAAAGCAACGACCTAAACCGGGTCCAAAATAAATAAATAAGTTTAAAACTGTTGGGGCACAAATGGAGATTTTAAGAAAATTTCAGTAGTTAAAAGTTAAAACTATCATTTTTCATAAAATTCCGTTAAAATTAACGGAGAAAATGGACGGAATTACCACACCTCCACAAATGAATCATAAGTTTTCATTTGAGTCTTAAAGAGGACAAGATAAAATAGGACCTAGATAAGACATAATTGTCACTAGATGTCCGGTCATGAAGCAATCGACGATTGTTGGAGGTGGAGACATCAGGAACAATGCGCCAGGGGTCGAGGAACATATCAATGACTCAAGTGCAACAAATTAGAGCCCTTGTCAGTTGAATCGAGGTCGCGTTTTTCGTCATGAATCTGTTGCGATTGTTGGTGTTCCGACATTGGTTGAGCGGGAAAAAAAAAATTATGTTGGTCTGGTAGAGGTCCGAAAAATGTCATTACGCCCAATGAGAGTAGACGAGGAAGGAAACCGAGAAGTAGAAGAGAGATTTTTTCTTTCTTTTTCTCCTAAATAGCTCAGGTTCAAAGCTTTTAAGTTGATTTCGGAGGATAATTTTTCCTTCCACGTTAGCGAATTCGTCATGCCACGTTTCATCGTCGATTCAGTAGTGGCGAATTTATCCCTAAAATAAAATATTGATGTAATTTTTATTATAGAAAAAAATCAGTGGCAAAATGAGAAACTTTTAAAAGATTAGTGATAAAATTATCCTTTTTCCTTATTTTATACTCCCTCCGGCTTATTAAACATGCAACACTTTGACTGACACGTGAATAAAAATGTGTATTGACTTGATAATAAAAAAATAAAATATATATATAAGATAAAAATAATTTTGTTTAGTGGAAGAGAGAGTAATGATAATAAAGTAAAACTGATATAAAAAAACTTTTCATAAAGAAAAGTGTAGCATGTAATCTGGGATAACTAAAAAAAAAAAAAAAAATGTAACAAATTTTAAAAGAGTATTAGCCTAAATAAGAATAAGTTACCGTAATATAAGACACATAGATAATCTCGCTCAATTTGGGATTAAAACCATTGTAAATTACAACTCACTCAGGCTCATGAATTCTGTAAATTACATCCTAAATTTACATTTTGTCACATACAGTGAAACAGTTCGAAAGTACAAAAGCTACCTATAATATACTAATAATAAATACTAGGTAAAAAGCACGAAAAAAACCCTTAAACTTTTCAGTTTATCACGAAATGATCACTGAACTTTTTATCCAACCGAATAAACTACTATATTTTTATAATTGTACCAATTTAGTCACTGGATATGAATTCTGATGATTTTTCACATGAAAGAATGATGCGGATTGAGCGAGAAATTCAACATAAAGTATCTTTAAGTGTCTGATTAAGAAAAACACGTTAAAAGAATAGCACCGAGAAAGTCAGACGCGATTAGGATAAAAGAAAACGACGTAATATTCTCTTAACGTTCGTGTATTTTTTTTTAATCGAACAGTTAGAAACACTGTACGTTTAACTTTACGCTCAATCCGTGTCTTTTTTTCGCCTGAAATATCATAAGAAATAAAACTCAATGCCTAAGTTGGTATAATTTTAAAAATTTAGTGATTTATTCAGGTAGATAAAAAATTTAATGATCATTTCGTGATAAACTGAATAATTCAGAAATTTATTTGTGTTTTTTACCATAAATACTACGAAATAAGAAATAAGAAATAAGAAAAGGAGAAAGCATTTAATAATAAGTACTAGTTGGAGTATATCTGTAAAGAAACAAAATCCATCTAAGCGAGAGAGGCAAAGAGGCCTACATGGCCGGTGGATCCCTTTCATTCACGTCTCCGCTAAAATAACGACTTTCTTCGCAAAACCAAAACCAAAACCAAAACCCCCCTTCCTTCTTCCTTCTTCTCAATTCAACCTCATTTCCTCTGTGAATTTTCGCAAATCTGAAAAAGCCGACCCCAAAAAGATAAAAAGTTAGTGAGAGAAAAACCCACACCTCTGCAATAATTCACTCTTCTTCCCATCTCTCTTTATTGCCAGCTTTGCTTCACCTTCTCCTCCGCCTTTCCACAACCAAGATATCATCACTCAACTCTGTCTCCCAGGTACGCTTTCCTCCTCCTCCTCCTTCTTCTTCTTCATCGTCTCACTGTTTTGATTCTATCACGACTTGGATGTTTTGTTTTCTGGAATTCTTTCAGATCTCCATCTCTTTGCTGCTCGTTTCGATGTTTGTTGATCTGGACATTCCTGATTTCGGACCGTTTTTTTTTTTTGTTTCTGTTTTTCATAATTCGTGCATTGATCCACTTGTCTCTCGTCTCTTTCTCAACTGTCACCCTTCGAGTTTCGCGATTTTTTTTGTCGTTATACTGATTCTCGATTTTACGTTGTGCTGCCTGCTGCTAGTTGATTTTATCGTTTTTTCAGTTCTCTCGCGTGTGAAACTTGGTGATAAGGTCGTACGATTAGTGTCTAAACTTGGTAGCTTAACAGTTTTGGATGATTTGGATGATGATCCATCATTCTGATCCAATTACTCGTCTGGACGCCTATTTGCTTCCAGGAGTTCTGTGCATTCCTTCCATTGGAAATTTACTATCGATGATCATCCAGTGCAATGTCAGTGTACTTACCTATCATTGCTGGATAATCCATTTCCAGAATGCTTTTAACGAGTCTGGTTTTGGGGTGCAAAGGTTGGATGTTTTTCTGCAACTTATGCCCCTATTACCTAGATTGCCCTAATAGAAAAAGATACAACCTCTGTTCCAATGCTTTTGAGTATAAACAACGAGTGCATTCATGGGAACTATCCAGTTCTGATTTCACCAAGCAGAGATTCCCTCTTCCTTAAACCTTCTCTAGTCAAAGTTCTACAGTCCTAGAGAGCAAGATTATACTTCACATAGTGATGGAGTTCCTTTTCTTAGCTTCACAATAAAGCAAGATGGAGTTCTATTCATACAGCTAACCTTTTTAGCATGAAATTTGTAGTCA
Source organism: Daphne laureola (assembly GCA_038382905.1). Lineage (NCBI taxonomy): Eukaryota > Viridiplantae > Streptophyta > Magnoliopsida > Malvales > Thymelaeaceae > Daphne > Daphne laureola. Next base: position 3,356 of record JBBYHH010661490.1, read on the forward strand.
GCATCTGCAGTGTCAGCAATCCGTACTACGGTGAACGAATAAACCAACAAATGAGTAACATATTTAAATAACTTTTCCCTACATTTTGTCTTTTGTCTTATTCGGATTGTGGTTATTGGCTTTGCTTATGCTCCAAAGCAGTCAGGAGATGTGTTTTTTCAGCAAACAAAAGGGGAGGCCTGATTCAACATTGCTGTTTTCTGTAAATCCTCATTCACAACTACTTATGTTATGCCCCTAATCTTTCTAAAACTGATGTGCTGGGCTGAAAGCAGTCACATTGATTGAATACATTCACTCTTTCTGGTCCAGTTTGCTATGTTCTTAGCTTATTCTGTATGTTAGTATGATAGAACAAGTTTAATTTCACATTGATTGAATAAAACTTGGCCACTTTGGATAATTTTGTTTATTTATTTTGTTTTTATTGTTATTTTGGACTTTGTTGATGTATATATACATAAGGATGCCTCCTTTAAGCTCTCATTAATCATCAAATTCTTGACAAAAGATACTTACTTCCCACATGTTTCTTTATGCAGTGAAGTCTTGTATTATTCATAAAAGGTGCTGGAGGAGTTCGAAATTTAGGAATGACGAGCTCTTCCAAAGTTTTGGATCCTGCATTTCAAGGAGGGGGTCAGAAAGTGTATCCTTAAAATCAAGTTACATCTTCATAAGTTGTGAATTTGTTGCACCACCATCATTCTTGATGAAAAATTTAGAAGTGTTTTTATAAATTTATTTCCAAGAAGAAACAGAAGTTTGAAGTATTTTGCTTTAAAAATTTTGCCACAAGTTTACAGCTGTGAATATTTTTTTTTTTTTTTTTTTTTTCTGGATAAAGACGGTTAACTTGACATCTTTTAGAGGCTCTGAGATCTGGCGAATTGAGAACTTTCAGCCATTTCCATTACCCAAATCTGAATATGGAAAATTCTATATGGGTGATTCTTACATTGTCTTGCAGGTAAAATTTCTCAATTTTACCCTGATGTTTGTTGTTTGCATAATTGACATTGAGTATGCATTTTATCCTTGATGGGAAGGTCTATGTGAGCTACTCAAGTTAGCAGAAGATATGATGTTGCAAGATACAGTGCTGAATTCCATTTTCATACTGTCCCTTAAACAGAAGAAACACTTTTTTTTCATTCTGACAATGTCTGAGAGAATATATTTTTTGCAATTTATGTATTGGATTCTTTATTTTATACTAGTGTTGCAGTGATTCTTTATATATATATATATATATATCCATTTTGCTTTGCATGTTAACTAAGATAGTTATCCATGACTTCGCTTCATTTTGTGCTTGTATAATTTGCAGACAACTGCTGGCAAGGGTGGCAGTTACTTATATGACATACACTACTGGATTGGAAAAGACACGAGTCAGGTTTTGTTTATCTAATAATTTATAGTATTATTATTACTATTATTTTTTTTTTTTTAAATGTTCTGGTGTTTTTAGTGAAGTGTGTATAAATGTTTCGGGGAGCAGTACATTCCTGTGTGACACTATATTGTTCTCTTGTAGGACGAGGCTGGAACTGCAGCTATAAAAACGATTGAGCTTGATGCCGTTCTTGGAGGACGTGCTGTGCAGCATAGGGAAATCCAAGGCCATGAATCAGATAAATTTTTATCTTATTTTAAGCCATGCATTATACCCTTGGAGGGTGGTGTTGCATCTGGCTTTAAAAAACCTGAAGAAGAAGAATTTGAAACGCGGTTGTACACTTGCAAAGGAAAGCGAGTTGTCAGAATGAAACAGGTGTTTTTTTTACTAAACAACTTTACAGACCATGGATAACAAAAAAATTACATTTTAGTACGTATGACTTTTTTTGTTTGCTATAACCATTTTGGAATACAAATGTACCTTTTGCTTTTACAGGTTCCGTTTGCTCGGTCGTCACTGAACCACGATGATGTATTTATCCTGGACACGAAGAACAAGATTTTTCAGTTCAATGGTGCGAACTCAAACATTCAAGAGAGGGCCAAAGCTTTAGAAGTGATTCAATTTCTGAAGGAAAAGTATCATGATGGAACATGTGATGTTGCTATTGTTGGTGAGGGCACATGCAAGAACTCTGGGTCTAATACTCCGTATTTTGTTGGTCATAGAGTATTTGTTGAATGACATATGATGCTTAAATTCTTGTGCTTGTGAATGGTTCTTGAGTATACTATTTAATGTATTTTTCTTGATTAATATTCCAGATGATGGGAAGTTAGATACTGAGTCAGACTCGGGTGAGTTCTGGGTTATATTTGGTGGTTTTGCACCAATTGGGAAGAAGGTTGTTAGTGAAGATGACGTAGTTCCAGAGAGAGCCCCGCCAAAACTTTATAGGTAATTCAGTTATCTGTCTTCAGTATATTTGATCATATATTTAATCTTGAATTGGTAAGGTCTCATGTTGTTTTTCCTGAAAAGAATCATGCGGAGTTGCTTTGTATATTACAACTAGTAACAAATTTCTGTGCAGTGTGCCTACTGCAAATGCTGTACTAACATTTCCTTTATCTGTATCATTGCTTACTGCACTCCACATTTTTGGTAACCATGATTGTTGGATTAAAATTCTTAGTCCTTCCTATTGGTATTAGAATTGTATTGTTAAATTCTTATACGTTCGAATTCGTTTGATTACATTTTCATGAACTATAATTACTTGTTCTTCCTTCCGCTTCCTTTGAGTCTGTAAATATGGTATTTTATTATGTAGATATAAGCTTTAAGGAATTTTAAATTAGGTTATGCATGTTCCCAACCAATTGAGGCAAAGCAGCAGCAAATGGGGCTAATGGGTTAACTGATAAGGACTCGATGTTTTCAAGCAAAAAATCAGTTCTAGCTTAGTAACAGCGACTGTATGTCATCAAACGATTTATGAGTTGAATGATTGTTCCTGGGCAGACTGTTCACCCTTACTAATTTTATGCTGCCCAAGAGTATATTTTGTGCTCCACGGAAGTAATTTGTCCACTTGTTTCTGTAGCATAACTGATGGGGAGCCAAAGCTTGTGGAAGGTGAACTGTCTAAAGGAATGTTGGAAATTGACAAATGCTACTTATTGGATTGTGGTGCCGAGGTGTTTAGCTGGGTTGGCCGGACAACACAACTGGATGAAAGAAAAGCCGCTGCCCAAGTTGCCGAGGTAGAGCAAGGAGCAGACTAATATGTCTTCTCTTCTTCTTGGTAATGGTAGACCCTTATTTCTTTACTTGATGCACAGGAATTTGTTGCGGGAGCTAATAGGCCAAAATCGACACGTATAACACGTGTCATCCAAGGTTATGAGACACACTCATTTAAGTCCAATTTTGATTCCTGGCCCGCAGGGTCTTCAAATCCTGGTGCTGAGGAAGGACGGGGAAAAGTAGCAGGTGCAGTAAATTTCTTTTAAATGACCATTTTATATTTCATAATTTCATTTAAGATGAACTAAAAATCCACTGTTTGTATTATTAGCTTTGTTAAAGCAACAAGGTATTGGTGCAAAGGGCACAACAAAGACCACTCCTGTAAATGAGGAAGTTCCACCGCTGTTGGAAGGAGAGGGGAAACTGGAGGTCTGTTTTTGTTTCTGCTCTCGCCGGTGGTTCTTGGTTTTCAGGAAGGATGTGTTAAGGTCATAATATATACAATTTTCTGAGTGAGACAAGGGTTTGTTTTTCAGGTGTGGTGCATTAACGGCAGTGCCAAAACCCCCTTAATTAAAGAGGATATTGGTAAATTTTATACTGGAGATTGCTACATTGTGCTCTACACATATCACTCAAGTGAACGGAAAGAGGACTACTTGTTGTGTTGTTGGTTTGGAAAGAATAGTACAGAGGTAATTTATTAATGTTTCTAGCTTAGTTTGATTTCTAACATTTGAGTCCTAAATAAAGACGGAACAAGTTGATGTTTAAATGCCTGCCAAATCTTGTTTGTTCATAGTGCAGTTATGGATAAAGTTGAAACAAAATTAGTGCATTGCTTGAATGAATTCGATTCTCTTTTAGAACAAAATAAATAAAATCTTCTTTTTTAGAAGTTCGAAATGCTTCAGTTGAGTTTGACATGAAATTTCACGAGTTACATAACTTACATTGGTTTAAGCAGTTCAACTTGAGCATACCAAAGAAATGAAACCCTGTCCTTAAAAAGAGGAGTTCACCACCCACTTCAATGATACTCCCTCCGACTCTTAAAACTTGCTACAATTCCTTTTTGAGTTGTCCCAAAAAAAGTTATATTTGTCTTATATGCATATTTTACATATTTACCCTCAAGTGAACACAGATTCTTAAACCACGTTCTAGTCAAAATGGAGCATGTTTAAAGGGAAGGAGGGAGTATATGTTTCTTTTGCCAATTGGTTCCTGGCTTCCTTATAAAGGCAACCATATCAATAACTATTTAGCAGTGTGTAGTTTGCAGCATGTAGGTGCTTCTTCGGTTTGCATAGTAACCATTATTCACAGATATCAATTTGTTTTGATCTGTTTGCATTGCACATTTCAGTTAAACTGTCTTGTTCCTTCAGCTATGAGTTGTCAAACCATACACAATATTCTCCCATATGCATTCTGTTTGTAATTTGCAGTCTGCAGATCTAAATCATATGGTTACCACTGCGGCTGTTTGTTTTTGTCTTGAACGTGTAGTGATGATTAACCTTTAGTAGTTAATTGACTCTATAATGTTCAAAGTGCCAAGCCTATTAACTAGATAATGTCGGGGTTATCATATCTCTGCTTCTGTTTGGTTTTGCCTGAGCTTTCAGTGTTAATAAACCTTAAAGTTAACTTACTTGATTGATACTATGACCTTCAAGCTTCAACCCCAACATCATTGGAATAACATGAGCATGTATGATGATGAATTGATGATGTAAGTGTTTACATTTATTATATATCGTTGTCAATGGCTAGAAATTAAAGTTTATTTTCCCTTCCTATTTTGCCCGGGGGATGGGGGCTTTACTCAGGAGGACCAGAAACTGGCGGCTCAGTTAGCTAATACAATGTTCAATTCACTAAAGGGCAGACCTGTTCAGGTATAATGCATACTTTGGCTACTCGCGTATTTTAGCACTATTGGATTGGGCTTAATCGGTGCTTCTTACAGGGTCGTGTATTTGAAGGCAAAGAACCACCGCAGTTTATCGCACTCTTTCAACCTATGCTAATCCTGAAGGTAGACTTGTCAACTTAAGAATTGGTGAAACAATTCTCCCAATATTTTGGACATTTTTTTTCTTAATCTGGCAGCGACTACTAATTCCTGTGTTTGGTTGCATCTTTTTAGGGTGGATTGAGTTCTGGCTACAAAAACAAATTAGCAGACAAAGGCTTGACAGATGAAACGTACACACCAGATTGTATTGCACTCTTTCGAGTTTCCGGAACATCTGTCCATAATAACAAAGTTTTACAAGTTGATGCGGTAAATGTTAACTGAATCTTCTTGGTAGTCATTTCTAGTAGACTTGCCTTAAATCATTTTCATATCGATCTTCTTTAATTTCTGAACGGCTTATGTTTTGTTCAGTGCTTTTTATTTGGCTTTGAACAGTTGATGATGCTACATTTCTTATGTTCTGATAAGATATACTCCCTCCGTCCCAAAAAGATTTGAACATTTCATTTTTAGCATTTAATCTATGATTTGTTTTCTTCAACATTTTGATGTAAAAAATTAAATAATTTATACGCAAATGATAATTCAATGTTTCTAGTTTCTAAATATATATATATTTTAATTTTTTAACAAGTTCTTTCTAATAATAGTTTGAGTCAAACATAACATCAAAAGTCAAACGCTTAAAATATTTTGGGATGAAGGTAGTAATATTCTATTGAATATTTATAGATTGTCCAGGTTGGACATTTTTTAAAAGTACTTTCCGATATATTGAACTTGTATGATCGTAAATGCATGATTGATACACCTACATAAATATCAGCATTTTTATAGTCTTGTTTCTTGTTATACCAAATTAGGGATTTGAAACCCGGAAAAAATGGTATAATAAGGAACTGAGATGAAATTTTGCCAAAATTTATGTAGGATGTATAAGTTATATGCATATATGACCATAAAAGTTTGATATATACAAATTTTAATTTTATGAATACGATAGGACTCATGCACCTATAATTAGGTCAAATTAATTTAAATAACTTATAATATAGTTATAGTTAGGGAGAAATTAAATTTATGTGTTTTATTAAGAGTAAAGTCTATTTTTAGTCCCTTAACTATTGTGCGTGTCCTATTTTGGTCCATTTTTAAGAATTCGTCCTATTATAATCCTAAAACTCAGTTTTTTATCCTGTTTTGGTTCTTCCGTTAGTTTGACAGTTAATTATTCCGTTAATTTAAAGAAATAACAAAAATAACCTTTCTTTATTTACCATTTGTTCCCTAAGTTTATAAACTTTTATCAACTTTACCCAATACTTTTTATTTCCCACCATTTCAGGCTTGCTCAAGATGTTGAAGATCTCAGCCTTCGTTCTTCAGATCTTCCGATCTCAGCCATGAAATTAGAAAATGGCCGATCCACCATTTCCTGTTATCCAAGGTTTCTTTTAAAGTCTCACATCAGATTTCGAGTCTTGAATAAAAAGAGGAGTCGGGTCATCAGATTCGGACGGAGCCAGCGTATTCGGGATAAGATTCAACCGGAGCTGGACTCCGGCGACGGCGAGGCACACGAAGCTGGTATGAGTCGGTAAATGCCACCAGAAGAAGCTCAAACTTGGAGTAAATTGCACCGGTGGTCCTATAACTTTAATTGTCGTCCTATTGAGGTCCTATTTTAAGTTTCCGTCATCTTTAAGTCTCGTTTTAAAACTTAAGTTGCATCCGTGGTCCTTCCGTCCATTTTGTCAGTTAAAGTTAACGGTTCATTGGAAAAAATGTTAACTTTAACTACTGAATTTTTTAAAAAAACTCTATTTACATC
>JBBYHH010661601.1:0-10329 GCA_038382905.1 Daphne laureola
TTATGATCATAATTCTTTCTAATTTATACCCAAAGTCCATTAACTATGCAACAAAATGCTTTAAATTCCTACAAATAAGTCACTCATCTCTAAAAAAACTAATATCGTTAGAGTCTCAGTGAGCGAGTTACCTAATTAAAGTACTAAAGTGCTTGAACTTACATAATTCAGTGAATGAGTTGTCACGTTTTGATAATATAGTGCGCGAGTTAATATAGTTCAGGGAACTATTTGATAATAAAGTCTTAATTTGTTATGTTGTGTTGGACTCATATTTACTATAAAAAATTCTATAATTTTTTTTTATAAAAATATATTGTAAAACTACAAACATTAATTTATCGTTTTCATATAATTTATTTTAACTTATATGACAAAAAGCTAAAGAATTTTTTTTATAAATTAAATGCCGAAAATAAAATGTAACATCTTTTTTGGAATGGAAGGAGTATATACCTATCCTAGAGTGCCAATTTTGGTGGCAATAGTCACGGCTCATCCGAAAATAACACCACCCTTGACTACAAAATAATTGATGGTGATAATTTTTCCGTTAAAAAATAAGTTTACATTAATTTTCAAAAGTTTAATTCTTTTTCTTGTTTTCAAAATTAAATAACACCTCTCAAGTTTTGTTTTCCAGACGACAAATAAACAAACTCATTCTAATTTTCTAATAGAAAAGAACTCAGAAAATGAAAACTAAAGAATGAAAACAGTTTCTTTTGATTCTCTATTTTCGTAAAAACGTTTCGGGATCTCTAGAAATTTTCAAGAACTTACCATTTTGTAGGTTGGACGTCCCATTCCATGTCCGCGGACCGTGCGCTCGATGCGAGCAATGATCGGGTTGGTCTGTGGGCTCTTCTCCAAGCTCGTGCACAACACGTATTGCATGGTCTACCAAATCATGCATGCAAAAACAAAAACGAAAAAAAACAATGGTTAAGAACAGGGGCAAAGCTATAGCTTGATTAGGGGTGACAACTGTCACCTTCAAAAATTTGGCAAATTAGTATATATATGAGTATATGTTTAAATTAGTCTAGGATCAATTTCAGTTTAACCATATAAATTCAACCTAAAATTCATACTAACTCAACATACGTTAATTATCTATTAATTATAGTCCAAATTGTAGAAACTCTTAATTTATCTATCTATTGCCACCCCACCCACAACTCTTTGAATCCAATTTTTTTTTATTTTAACAACCTAAACCAAGCACGTATATAGTTCCAGCTTTTTATATGTGATTGAGTTTTTATGTTAACTAATGAAATGTACAATTTGCATTTTGCAGTACCATGTTATATGAATTTGCAAACTTTTAGTACCATGTTAGGATAAAAGTAAATAATAAATAAATAAATAATCTGACTAGCTTTATATATTATCCTTAATTTAAACACAAGAAAATCCATTATAAAACACAAACTATTGTCTAGTAAACACAAAACTCATAAATAACACTACCTCTGTCCCTAAAAAAATGGTGTTTTTTTTTACATTTTAATATGTAAAGTCAAATACTTTAAATGCAAATTATAGATTAATATGTGTAGTTTATAAATATTTCTTTTCTGATTTTTTTTAATGAATTCTTTCTAGAATAATTTAATTCTCCAACAACATCTAAAATGAAACGCATCAATTTTTTGGGATGGATTAAATTTCATTCAACCATTAAAACATGAAGCTTAAGATATATATGATCAAATAATAAAACTACAAGTAAATGAAGTTTGTATAATTTGAGTAAAAGTAAATGCATTAATATAATTTGAGTAAAAGTAAATGCATTAATCTTCGTGAAACGGATGGAGTGTTTATTTTTTCTTTAAATTGAACAGTTTACTTTAAAATTTTTAATTAAATAATTTGAATGGTAATGAGATTTTGGTTGCTTCGGTCAGCCCGGAGTATATTTCCTAGCTTCATCACTGGTTAAGAAGATTTTTTTTTAGATAGTGAAACTTAATTTTACAGTTATTTACGCAGTTTGCTACTAAAAGTTTTCATACGACCATTTTTTAACCAAAAAAAAAAACAAATTTTCTTACAAGCTATACTCCATTACTCAATTTACTAACCTATGGATACAAAGAACTAAACACGTTGTGAGGCTTTAACTTTTACTCGTAATAGAGAATATACAAGTACTCTCTTTAAGTGAAGTAATATTCAATTTTGTTGATATTAAGTTTGACTTCATTTTATTTATGATATTCTTTAATAAAATTTTATTAAATACGTTTCATTTTAATAATTATATTTCTTTTTCATTATAATCTGTGAATTTTTTTCTTCAATATTTTTCTTATATATACAATGTCAGATAATTCATGTGCGACGGGTTCAACGTTTCTAGTTCTAATTTTTTTTCATTTTTTTCAATTAACTCTTTTTAGTTAAAAATTAAATCAAACAGAATTAAAAATCAAGCAACTCAATTAAAGTGGGACGGGAAATATATGTTTATAAAGCACTTTGTCCATTTCAAAAGCAATGCAACACTTATTTTTTATTCCTTTTGACCCAAACGTGTTATCACTTTTAGTTTTTTTTTTTTTTGTATAGATTAAATATTATCTTTGATTTCTAACTTATTTTACATAAATTTTTATCATTATCCTCTTCCAAATCCAAGCTAACCTTTCCCAACCCATTCTCTAGATTCTATGAATGAGTGCATGTATAAAGGTAAAAGTGAATTAAAATAAAACATAATATGTGAAAATGTCATTTCATTTAGGATGAAAATATTTTGATGTTATGATAATACGTTTGGGACAAAGAGTATAATATTTTTTAGGGGGAGGAGGAAGGAGTACGGTACCTCCGCATTTCATTTAATCAAAACTCATCTAGCAACACTTACAATTAAAACTCAAGGGTTGTACAACGAAAAGCCAAAACCTGGGCCAAATTATACCTTGTGCTCCACGGCACACTCAGTGCTAACAAACAATCTAGACAGTATACCTATGTAGCAAAACTTGCACAGCTTCGGTGTCCGCAGGTGTTCCAGGTCATGAGGATGGCGGACCCAAAAAAATTTAAAAGATGAGTCTATTTATATATTTTAATGTATATTATTTTTCCCAAAAAATTATATGAACAAATAGTCTAGAAAAAAATCAAATAGTTGTAAAATTGAAGCGAAAAAACTTATTTGAAAAATAAAGTGACTAATATTGACTATATTTCAGTATTTTTTATATCTCACTTAGTGTTTGTAATTGTTTTTTAGATAAATGAAATATAAAATACAGAAATAATATCACAAAATTTAGGGATCCATTACAACTTTTAAAAAAAATTATCAATAAATTATATATCATATATACATATTATCATGGACCCCTTTGAAACATGTAGGTCGGCCTATCCTGGCATCTTGGTGTAGAATGAATGTCACACAGTTTCTTGACACCACATATGTGTTGGACAACGACTTCATAGCACAAGTTCCTGCCAAGATTTCTCAAATTTGGTAAGAGATTGTGTATGTTTCAGCGTGGTCTCTCTGGTAAGCTAGGAACAAATTGTTCAATCAACAAACACCGTGGCGCGCGTCGGTGATCTTTTCTGATATTCAAATGTTCTCCTTTTTGTGGATTAGCAACAGGATAGGTGATCTTCATTGTTCATGGACCGATTGGTTGTCAACGCCCCTTCTGCATGCAGCAAACGTGTTGCATAAGGTTCGATGACAACGATGCATGTCCTCTTCACTCTCATCCTGCTGTTAGTTATAGGGAGTCCTTGTTTTCTCCAATCTTTTCATTCAGAAACTTGCACTACTTTGTAGTGATCCTAACACCACAAAGAGGTAGCCATAGGTACTTGACACGCAAGCAACCATGAGACATGCGCAACACCCTCAAAATATTGTCACATACATCATCCTTAACCCTAGCCAAAAACATTGTTTTTTGTTGATTAATGAACAAGCCAGTGTTTGAAGAGAACATATCCAAAGCACACTTAATACCCATAGCTGATTTAGGATGAGCCAATGCAAATATCATCAGGTCATCAACAAACATAAAATGTGTTATCATCACCTTCCTACAGTTAGGATGATATTTAACATCACATTCCTGAAACATCTTCTTTAAGATTCTAGACGTATATTCCATTGTTAGGATAAACAGATAGGGGGACACAAGATCCCCCTGCCTGATTCCTTTCTTTCCCTTGAAAAAAACCCTCAATTACTATTAATGTTCAGAGAGTAATGATCAGATGACACACATATTCCAATCCAGTCCACAAAAATATGAGGGAATCCCAATTGAAAAATAAACTCAACAAAAAACTCCAAGAGACTGAATCATAGGTTTTGCTTATATCAATTTTTAGGCTCATCCTAGGGGATATATTCTGCCTTCCATATCCCCTCATGATTTCTTGATCCACACAAAAATTCTCAACAATTTGCCTACCCTTGATAAAAGTATATTGGGCATGATCTATAAGTTCAGGGAGAATACCTTGCAACCAATTTGCCAAAACTTTTGCAATCACCTCATATAAGGTATTGCAAGATCAAGAGATGGGTTTATATGCAACAAGGGTACTTCCATGATAGGACTTAAGTAATAGATGTATTACTGTAGCACCAAGAGATACAGGAATGTTACATGCTCAAAACACCACTGCACAACATCCCACACCTCCCCTCCAACTAAATGCCACTGAGATTGAAAGAAAACTGCAGTGAAACTGTCAAGGCCCGAGGCCTTGTTTGCCCCCATTGAGATTAGAGCACTATTTTCCTCCTCATAAGTCACAAGAGCCATCAAACAAGTTCTTTGCTCAACTGTTGAATACGATCCATATAAAGTAAGAGATTCATTAGTTAAAGGAGCAGGCATAAAATCAGGAGATAAAAGTTTCTAAAAATAGGATAAAAACTCATGATATGTTATGCCTTGAGGTGACACCACCTTTTCACCATTATCCTTCACCACACCATATATTTATCCTAGCCTCCTTCTCCTTCACTTTTGCATGAAAGTAAGATGTATTAATATCCCTCGGACGAGCCCTGTCACATGAAGCTTATACGTACATAAAGCTTCTTGCCTAATTTTATGATTATACAACTCCTTCCTAGCCTCCTTCAGCTCAGAGCATAGACTAAGATTAAAGGGAACATATTTAACCCCGTCACTACATTTCTGGACCTCCATCTCAACTTTCTACACCCTTAATGAAATATCACTAAAACTCCCCTATTAAACTGCTTGCAGCTTTAACATGTTTGAGCTTCAAAACAATCCGTCTAACAGGATTCACATAATTAACAGGCGTTGTCCAAGCCTCAGCTACCACCTTTGGGAACTCTGGATGGTATCTCCACATGTCCATAAATTTGAAAGGGGGTCTTCTAGCTTTCTGAACATCAGAGAATCTAAGTAAACTCATAGCATGATCTGAGAGCACATTCTTAACAAACTCCACCCCATTCCTCTGAAACTTTTTAAACCAACAAACATTTCCCATGATTCTGTCCAATTTGCAGCAAATTCTATCTTGGCCCAGTTGTTGGTTGCACCATGTGAACAAACCACGAATACTATTAACATCTGCAAGCCCCAACTCTCTACATTAGTCACCCAAACCAATAGAGTGTAGGACAGTATCCCCCTCATACACCCTCTTCTCATCACTAGAGATGACCTCATTGAAATTTCTCATCATTAGCCACGGAATATCAATGGTTTCACCAACTCTTCCTATTATTCTCATGCCTCACTCATATTTTTGTCATTAGCTGCATAAACAACAACTAGACCCACTAACCATTGCTCAACACAGTGCCTCACCTCCAACTGTACAAACTGCTCTTCAACCAACTTGACAGACACTTGTAACACCTGAGGGTCCAAACTAACCCATATTCTCCCATTCCTTGCACAATAATAATTATTCACATAGTGAAATGCCCAAAGCACTTTTTGAATGTATTCAGAAAATTCTTGCTCTTCACACGAGTTTCTAAAATAGAAAACAACTATAATTATCTCTTTCTAATTATTTTCTTTACTTCTTTCTGAGTCAGTGGGTTATTCAGTCGCCTCACGTTCCACACACCCCACCACCTCCACATTAGAAGGGAATATAAGGATCCAATGCATATGCACACCCATGCTCAATCTCAAGGTGAGAAAAAACACTCATAGTAACAAAATCATTTCTAAGGTTGAGGGACCTCACATAACTGGCTGCCACAACTTCTCATTTTTTTACATGTTTCTTTTGAGCCACTTCCTAGAAACCCTCAGCTTCCACCTTAGGTACCTCCTTAACTACCACTTCCTACTAAGGCTTCTCAATCCTTGTTTGTTTTCCAGCAACCTCAGACTTGTTCTGCTTCTACTAAACCGTTTCCTCCTAAAATTTGGGTCACAAGCCACAACGTTGTACCCCCACCTCTTACATTTCTCACATAGTTTTTGCTCCCACTCATAAACCACTCTCTGTAAGACCACCCCGTCAAATGTCTTAATCTTAATCACATCTAGAAATCAAGATTACGCAACTTCACCAAGACCCTGGCATACTCAAGGCTAGACCTCTGAATCCTAGACTGGTCAGCTAACAATGGCTCACCCAGTGGCCACTACACTCACCATTCTACTAATCAAATGAGGAGTCTAGAACTCCATCTTGAGGTCAGGAAGTTTAATCCAAACTAGAGTAATATCAAACAAACTCTTACCAATTTTCATACATACCTCATACCTCTTCAGTAGAAAGGGCTTATCAAACATGAAGAACGTCAGGGAATCATAAATCTTGCACAAATTCTCATGATAATGAAATTTGAATAAGAATACCCCTGATTGTTTGATAACCATAGGCTGGACGACCATCTTCCATCGACCTTTGACAAAGCTCTCCATATGCTTCCACGACACTTCTGTGCCAACAACACACCCTACCAACATGTTTTCCAATCCTTTGCTCCCTTCAAGAGTTCTTCATAAAAAATTTTGACTTCATCCGCCTGCATTGCTGACGTATCCAGCTCCAACTTGAAATTTGGGTTTTGTTTCACATTAACACCCTTTTTCTTTGCCTTAACCTTAGCCTCCTCCGCTTGGATTCTCATCCCCCACTCCCACGATGAAACCCTAACATACCTAGTATGTACCAACATCGAAGTCCCAATCATCTGCTCACTCACTTGTTCCCCCTGATCGATCGCCCCAAACTCAGATCCAGAATCCATTTCCTCATCACTTGACGGGAAAAAAACCTCTCTAGTAGATTTAGAAACAACACCACGGCTCCGGCCATGGCCACGACCACTCTTGCCTCCCCTCACCATCGACCTTGGAGTTCAGAGATGCCCAGAGAAACCCCCCTTAACGGTACGAGACTCGTCCGGAGATCACAGCTCTAGAGAGAAGAAAGGGTTTCTCTCTCTAATGCACCAGACCTTAATTATGATTTTTTTCATAACATTTTTTAAATAATCTATGTTTTTATTTCAATATCATTCCAAATTATAAATTTAGAACTTGTAATTAGATACAACTAAAATTTTGTAAATTTACTTTACAAATTTATTTTAGAAATTTTCTTCTATAGAAATAACATAGATAAATTAAAGTTGAATTGACACTAAACTATTGTGTTACTTTTTTAACGGATAAAGTACTATATACTGTAATTATTTCATTATCACGATTTACATTTAGAAACTTTATAATTATATTTCCCTCGTTCTATGAAACTGATACATTTTCTTTTTTGAATTGTCACAGCAAAACTGGTATGTTTTCTAAAATTAAAATATTTTCATCAACTTTACTTTATTATCCTTTATTTTTCTCTTTCATTCACAAAAACTATTTTTACCCTATATTCCTATTTCACCTTTTTTAATTTGTAATCAACAACATTCCTCAACCTATGTATCCAATCAAATATATCAATTTTACTACGACAGAGGAAATAGTTCAATCTAATGAAAAAGTAAAATACGGTTATAGATTAAGCATTGGAAAATAGATATGACACTATTTATAGGACATAGTAATTAACTGGTAAATCAAGTGTAACTACTATTTCCATCTTTTAAAAAATGGAAAAAGGGTAATTTTGTTACTAACTTTTTAAAAACCTTTCATTTTGTCACTAATCTTTTTTCCGGGATAAAAAATGTCATCAACATTTTATTTTAGGAGTACATTGCTCCCTACTTAGCCGCAGTGCAACGCGGTATGAAAGAACCGTTAACTTAGAAGCAAAAATAATCCTCCAACATTTGTCCGACCTCCACCACACCAATATCAGTATTTTCCCCCATTTTCCCTCTCAGCTAGTGCAGGAACAACACCAATTGTAACATATATGACTGATGAAAATGCGATCTTACTGGTTTCGATTCATCTGACTGAGATTCTAATCCGTCACACCCGAGCCACCAATATATTTCCCGTTCTCTGACGCATCGTTCGTGACTGTCTCCGTCTCCAACAACTATTGATGATCGGACGTCAAGTGGCAAACTTATCCCCTTTAACAAAATATTGATGACATTTTTATCCTAGAAAAAAGATTCGTTGCAAACTGAGAGATTTTGAAAATTAGTAATAAAATCACCATTTCTCCCTTTTAGAAAACATCTCTTGGCCGAGGTTTTTTTGTCTTTTTTTTTCAAAGATTTTCTCACAAATTCTGTCAAGTGAACATCAAAGCATAAAAGTACTATATGAGCACTAATAATTTTCCTCACCGCCAAAAACTTGAAAGAATGTGAAGCTACAACTCGATCATCAATATCAGCTGTGACAAGCATGGTTGGCGGATACTGAATTGACTTATCAGCATACGTTTCCCAAGGTCTTCTAACATTATGCAAAGGTGAGTACCTGGAAATCAATGAGGTAAAATTAAACAGAATATTACTCTTATATACTCCTATGTTTTAGCTGTTCCAGAAAATTTGGTACGTGTTTTATTAAGGAATTTTTTAACACTACTTTTTAGCATTCATTTTAGAAAATTTGGTATGCTTCAGAAAAAATGTCCCAAATTTTCTGAAACGGATGGCGTACGTACTTGATAGTTAGATGAAAAGAGATTAATTATTTAGGGCACGCCTTAACCGAAATAAAAAATGCGGCAATATTTTTTTTTTATGGGAAAGTAAGACTTAAAGAAATTAAGAAATATACTATTCATTGAAATATAAGTAATTTCTGTGAGGGGATCAAGAGAGTAGAATATTTAAAATGTTTCAATTTAAACTCCAAAACATCTATTATAATTCTTAAAAATAGAGAAATAATATCAATCATTATACTAAATATTGGACCTTAATAGCGAAGTATATCATAAATTATCACATAGTATATAAATTAATACTCCCTACTACCCTATAATGGATATTTTCAAATTTTATGGGGTGCCATAGGCCCATAGCCCACCACAATATCTCCGCCCCTAATGGAGGGACATGGGGATTTGCTCGTCTCCCGTACTGGAAAGTACAAGTATTTCATTTAATATTAATTAATATATTATTTCATATTAATTAATATTAATTTAATTTAAATTACATTTAATTTATTATTGTAATCAGTACTGTAGAGAAGTTTTGTCCGAGGGACATGGTCACTTGGGAATTGAGAACACCATATTTTGAAGATTAATGAGGCATTCACAATTTTTTTCCTTGAATTATTTTATTTAAAAGTACAATAAGAACTTTCTTAAATCAACTACTATTTCTTTTATTTTATTTTTCTCTTATAAACATCACATAAATTTGAAAAATGATAAATTTTTACCTGATGTTTTCCAACATACTCGAAATCATCTTTTCCACTCAAAGTCTTCCTTGTTTTCTCTTCTTAATTAGTTATTAAGAAGATAAAATCTTATTTCCAAAATTTTAGAAAATTCATGTGTTAAAATAGAAAAACTTATTTTGAAATTCTCCATTTTAACACTAGAATTTTTCAAAATTTTAAAAATCAGTTCTCTTTCTTTAATGACTAGTTATACATATCTTAACTATTTATAAAAAAAAACTTGAAATGAAAATTTTGAAAAAAATTCATAACTAAACAAAATCTTAACTGATTTTTTCCAACATACTCGAAATCATCTTCTCTTTATAAAAAAAACATCACAACTATATTAAAAAAACACAAACTTTTCTTCATAAAACACTTCCTAAGCACACCCGAAAATATATCATTCTTTCATAAACTAATTGAAAAATAAAATTTAACGTTCTTTCACGACAGACCACCTCCTGCTTTCTCCTAGAATTTAAATTCACAATTTATTTATTCTTAC
>JBBYHH010661712.1:0-10328 GCA_038382905.1 Daphne laureola
TTGATCTAATGACACATGGATTCCACTACCTTTTAATTTCTAAACCAATATTAATTTAATTCCAATATTCCAACCTCTCACTTAATCCCATTAGACAACAACCAAAAGGCCCATTTGGGTTTAAAACCCATTAAAACCGTCGGCCCCATTGATGCCCAACAATTAATTTTCCTGACAATTTTCTTTTTCCCAATGGTGACCATTTTGCCCTCCGAATCCAATTTTTGGAAAAATGGTATGAGGCTCCTAAAATGTTATAAATGAATATAATTTCACAAAATTGCCTCAAAATAGCTCCTCGGCACATTTATTTCATTTGCGAGCACTATAATACATAATTATCTCAAAGTCCCGTCAATTTACAAACCAACCTACGGGAAAATTACGTTGGAAAAATAAATACATCCGGAGTGGGTGTAACAATTAGAATGTTAACCATATCAAACTTATCTCGGAAGATGCTATGTTATGTGTACACCCCAATATCGGAAACATCGGGTCGCCTTGATGATTCCTAACCATAACTTATACATGTAGAACATCACCAAACAGAAGTATTCCATACCCAGAATGTGAACTCTAAAATTTCCTTTTATGGCAACACAATTGGTGTAGCAACCATACTTAACAGAAAATTTCTGAAGATGGAATGTCAATTTTCCAACTTTCTTTGAAAAAATAAAGCACCGTGTCAGTGCAACACGAATTCAAATATCAGAATTCAGAACACGTTGATGGTGATTAACAGAAATGAATTGGTACAAAATGGATTGTTGGTCAAATCTGCCACCAGACGGAACTCTGAGATGAAGTTTCATAAATTGATCCCGAATCGAAAAACCTATGTGAGTTGACTCGAATACAGAACGCAGATAAAGTGGTATACCTTGGAACTCTTTCCTTGGTAGTGGCCAACAGCTCCCAGAAGAAAACCCCTCGTTCTTCTAGGTAAATTTATCCTGACTCGATCCCGAATAACTTATCCCTTCTTAAGAAAAGTTATGGGGGATGTACTCCTTGGCGGCGTACATTAAGATTCTAAATTGCGAATTCAAAATAGAAGAGTGTTAGACAATCAAACCATATAATCTCTAGTTTCCTCGGTGATGGAATCTTTACCGGAAAGTGACCTCGTTTTGCATTTCCTAAGTAGTCACAACTTGCTCAACGTGATTTCTCAACCAACATTTAGATAGGGTCCAAGACCCTGATCCTCGAATCTTTGAATGCTTTTACTCGCGGAACTTGAACAATTATCACCAGGTAGGGGATGTCAATATGGAATTGAATCCGTGTCGAAATAACTAACGCCAATTTACCTACCAGACTAAGATAAGTGACTGGTAAGAAACCCTAAAGTTTGGCACACTTAGTGTGCCCACAGATGCAGTCACTGAGCTAAGAGCTGTCACACTATCCTAACAGTGACATTTTCTGCCAACTGATTTCTCTAACTAACTGACATACTCGACCCACCGTCTGTCAGGTAGGAGTGTTAGTTTAGACTACCATCCAGCGCCTCTCAGTGGCTCCCATACTCTGAGTGCACCTTGTTGCATCCCGAGTCAATTACCAATATTTCTACACAACAACCACAGACAGTACCGAGTCCTAGGACTAACTGTTACTCGCTAAGGTTAACTAACTAATCTCGAATGCCACTTCGATCTTCATCATGATTTTGTAGTTACTCATAGGTATTAAGGTTGATGTAGAATACGGATGCTCCTCTTCGGATCATCTAGTTGATTTTTGCATGTCGTCATTGTGCTTGCCTCCTGCGTCTTCGTGTCTATATACTTGTTTCTCTTGTTGAGTTGTTACGGAATGTGCTGGGTCTGGTTGGTATTGTTTTCTCAGTAGATCGTACTATGGTATCGAATGGTACAGAACAGAGATCCTGGGAGGTGTCTTTGATGCAGTACCCAACGACCAGATGTTAAGATTCTACTCAATGTTTCACACGCGTGTCAAAATTCCCGATATCCATGTGTCACTTATTGTTTTCGATTCTAACTCATATAGATCCGAATTCAATGATCTCCACTTATATTACTAACATATGAGTGCTTTGGTCCTTACTCACAGAAAATGCAATACACGGACCTTCTGTACATCATGTCTCACTCGTGACCAATTATTGTTCTTTGGACATAATTTTATGAAACAATTAATATGGGCTCGTATTGAAAAGGTGTACATATAAATGGTATTGAGAATTAGCACTCCTTGCTGGGATGTCTCGCCCTGCTAAATCTGAAGTATCCATTCTGGGCGGGTTTGCTGCAGAACTAGTGAAGCTGGTGGTGGAAGCTGCAGCATCGGCTGTAGAGGCTCCAGGCCACCCTATGCTATGATGCGCCCCTGAAATACGCTAAACTGGCCCCATGGATGGAACCATGGTTGTCCTCTAGTAGCCTGCCCCTGTGTCAAAGGGCAGTCTCTGATCCAGTGCTCTGTAAATTCACATCTAAGGCACTGGCCTGACTGACGGCGGCATCCCATGGCGGAGTGAAACCTGTCATAGAACTGACAAGGTCGCATTACCCCTGTGGTACTCTTTCCTTTACCGTTAGGCCCTGAACTTCTAGACCTACCCACAACCCTACTCAATCGCTGCGATCATGGACCTTTCCCGCCACTCTGGGGTCCAAAAGGTACAACTCAACTATCCATCTCCTCCATCTCGATTAGGAGGGCCTTCTGAACTACATCATGATAAGTTGTGATACCCAGAGGTACCATATACCTCCTGATCTCAGATCGTAGGTCTCGGATAAACCCCACGGCCTTCTAGCCTTCTATGCTATCATACTAGGGAACATATCTCACGAGTATGTTGAACTCATGCTCGTAGTCAGTGATAGACATGGTCCTCTTGCTTAATATTTAAAATCTGACTTGTCGATGATCCTGGATAGCATATCCAACCCATCGGTCATGAAATAAGTGCGAGAACTCCTCCCACCTCATACCAGGGTCTCACCGACCCCGCTGATCAAATTGTGCGCAACTCGAACCAGCCACCCCGTTTCACCAATTGTACGCTCGGTCGTGTAGGTTGAAGGTGGCTAGTGAAACCATCTCCTTGAATGGGAGGCCCACCCTCTCCAATAATTGATCCATATCTCAAAACCAAGACTCAGCAGCCTCCAGTCCTCCCTTGCTAGTGAATCTCGGGGGACCGAGATGCTACAAGCGCTCCATCATGATAACTCCGTCTAGAGCCACAATGTGTACAATCCAGGGCCATTGTACCCTCCAGGAAATCTCAGAATCCTCATCGTTCCTGCCTCAATGATGAACCTAAATAGAATGGTTGGATTGGTATTCTGACCATGCTCTCCTAGCGTGAGCATATATCCTATCATCATACTTCTCATCCTCATCTGATGCCGGATCGGAATGATAGTTTCGAGAACTAGTAAGTGTAGTAGTACATGTATCATAATGCGCCAGCTCAGTGGCCGTATCCTCAGACCAATCATCTGAACTATCCTGAAGTGGTGGATTAACGTCCATACGAGGGTTGCCCTATCCTCTTTCAGCCCAGACACCATTCAGAAGTGAACGTATCTGCCTAAGTATGTTAATCAGGTTCACCGGAACCTCTAAATAAGACATTGGTTGTCTCGGGTTTCATCACCTTCTTCCTGATTCTCAGAAGGAGCAGAAACAGTGTCCTTGATGTCAGGGTGCAAGACTCGCTGTCGGCGAGTGTTCACCGTATCCTAAAATTCCATACTGAAAGAGCACGACATAATGGTTAACTTTCAATAAAGCAAGCAGTAGTATTTTGTAATGGTTGTGTAGCGTAGATGCAATGTATGATGTATACTACTTAAGCAGAACAAGCGGAATCAAAATTCCGGCATGAACTTTCTGCTTGACTAATTTTAAATTGAGACGTCCATTTCCTTAATGGACAAGTCTGGCATGATTTCCATTTTTCCTAAGATTAACCCAAGCCTTAGATTATGTTAAGCATGTTTAAACTAAATGCCCGCAGTCCCACTTTCTGATTCCAAGGCAGTCCACAAAAGAAGTTGATCAGGCTCCTGATGAAACATCCTGAAATCGATTAGTGAAATAGGGCTGTCCGCCTAAACATACTTAACACAAACCATGGCTCTGATACCAAGTAGTCACCACTACCCCTGTCCCCGATGCGTCGACAAAAGCGCAGGTTGTTACGGTGCGGTGGCTGGTGATGGCAGAAATGTCTGAACGGGACCCTTTAAGTTTTGTGGACCTAAAACTCGACCCTCAGTTTTTTTATCAAACCTTAGTTGTTACTTATTTCTAGTTGCTTAACGCGTTACATTTTTTTACGGTTTTCTAATTATGTCATAAACGTGCACCCAAAACACATTAGCGGTTTTATAGAAAATCACGTGATCAAACAAGTATAATAATACCAGATGCACCAGAAAGGAGTCCTGCCCACTTTGTTGGGCAAGAACTCCCCGAAAAATTAAAAATATATAGACCATCTGACATACTATCTAACTACATATGCATGCTACGACTACAGAATCCGAAGTATGTCGTAACAGAATACGTACTATACTTGTGTGATCGAGTCGTCAAGACTCCATCGATCATAGCAAGGTACTGCTACTACTTCTAATCACAATTAGGAAAATCAACCATTAGTCAAACCAAAATTGGGCTCACCCAGAAGACTCATATAAATAGAACAGACCTATTCGAGAACCCCCTAATCAGAATAAGAAACCAAATCCAGGAGTTATGTACCTCGGGTACCAGACTTCACAGAACGACCAGGTAGAGCTACTCTATGGGTCATGAACCAGAAGCTCCTGAAAAATATAAGTATAATGGGGGTGAGTCCTCGAAAGGTACTCAGTAAGGGTTAGGTAAGGATCATGGTTTTACCTAAAAACCACCTGCATAAAAGGGTTAGCGTGCGATGTACTA
The DNA here is from genome assembly GCA_038382905.1 of Daphne laureola. Classification (NCBI taxonomy): domain Eukaryota; kingdom Viridiplantae; phylum Streptophyta; class Magnoliopsida; order Malvales; family Thymelaeaceae; genus Daphne; species Daphne laureola. The sequence goes on from JBBYHH010661712.1 coordinate 4,942, forward strand.
ACAGATATACAACCTAATATCGCATGAAAAATGATATGCAATATAGAAGTCCCGTCGGACCATAATATTTGTCCTGAAGGATGGCGGTAGAATGCATACCGAACACATCAGAACAGAGCGGAACAGAATGGAGTAGAATGGAATAGAATGAAATGACAACCCCCGGTGGCTTATTAGGCGTGAACATGCAGATGGGGTTCGAACACGCGGTACCAGTGTAGGGTTGACATCCCCTAAACTATCACAGGTTACTAATTGACCACGAAATATCATAATCAGAGAACAGATTGATCTTTGATCACAGAACATCTCGATCATAAGATCGGCTCTCCAAAGCTCAAAAACCTCCACACTGTTAACCTTACCATGGAACTAGTGCCGGGAGTCACTGGGTCCTACTCTCAGCTCGGCAACTAGCCATTAACTAACCTAATATGCATGAAGGAAAACTTATAACGTATATTAAGAAAGTTAAACCCCTTACCTAATCAGATAACACAATCTTTTACGCGACGACCCGAGTGATCACGTCCCCATCCACCAGATATCACACTAAACAAATACAGAATACGTAAGGACTTGAATTATCAATCCTAACATAGTTTTCACAAATAGTCAACCATTTGACCAAAAATCAACAGTTTGACCAAAATTCAATAGTTGATCAATTTGGTCAAACCAAGCTAAAAGTGGTCAAACCAATTTGTAATTTTACTTAATTATCACTTAAGAATCACATAAATATCATTCCTACCTAATTACCAACAAAGTCCCCGAAGTTTGCCAAAATATTCAATTTTGGCCCAAATTCTCATAAAGTGGAAAAAACACCTAAAGTGTTGCCAATTTCTTTCTTAACTTCAAAGAAGTTCAATTTTTATTCTTTTACCATTAATTACCCACCAAGTCCTTAATCTTTTTCCAAATATTCAATTTGACCCAAAGTTTATTCAAAGTGTCCAAAGCACTGAAAGCGATACAAATTCTTTACTTGACTTTACCAAAGTCCAATTCCAATCCAATTTTTATTATTACCAACATAATACCAAATCTTTTCCAAACGCTCTAAACATGATTATTTCACAACAACTTCATCTTTTTAACCAAGAACATCATATTTATTCCTCACCATATAATTCGGCCAACATATACTTTTTCCAAAAAAGCGTTCTTCAACTTTCTACGACAACACATAAACTTAAAATCATCACTAAACAAACATACTTCAACATTTTTACAAAGAACAATAACTTTGTTCTTCTCCCATTAAATTCGGCCAATATCAAACATAAACAGCCATGGTGATTCAAGCATAACTCCAAGCATTAAATATGTTCAAAAATAACCCAAGAACACCTATTAACACCTACCTCAACTTAAATCCAAACTTTGGTAAAAAAATCATCAAATTCGGCCAATCCTTAGCTACCTCTTCCAAGATGATTCAAGCTTAGTTCCAATTATTAAACATGCTAAAAAACCCAAGAACACAAATCAACCTTCACTATAACTTGAATCAAAACTTTGTTCATGAACACCAAGAACACCAACTTCATAAATTCAACCAAAATTCATGGAATCATGTAGTAAATCTTTATACTACTCCTTAATAACTTCATAAACATGCTTACCTTAAGAAAATCTTAAATAAATTGTTGTAGAGAGTTTCCAAAAATCCATCTACAAAATCGGCGTTCAAGAAAAGAAAGAAGAGATGAACTTCAATAGCCATCCATACTAATCTCTTCTTAAAACAACCTTGAAACAAGCTCACCTTAAGAATATCGTGAATAAATTTTTGAACAATCTTGTCCAAGAACACCTTTGATTTTCGGCTAAAGAGAAGAAAGGAGAGATGAGATGTTTTTCAACTTTCAAACTTATTTTCTTGATGAAATACTCAAGAAAACATGTTTACCCTTTTGATTTGATGAAGATTTTATGAATGATTGATGAACTTTGCTCAAGAACAAGCTATGAACTTCATGAACAAAATGAAGAACATGAATGGTAAGAAAGAATGAGTGAGGCCAGATGTATGGAGTGAGGGAAGAAAGTGATATTAGTTTATTTTAGTCAAGGAGACAAAGATCCATAATTTGCTCCAAATATTTTATTTTATTCACCTACTCTTACACACCTCCCTCCTTAAAAATAATAGCCTAAATGCACAAAATATCTTCCTTGCAACCACCCAAAAATTGGCTGCACTTTAATTAGAATTAGTTGGCATTTTCGTCCAATTTTCCAAAATGATCATTTTACCCCCAGATCTGAATTTTAGCAAAATGACCTGGGACTCACATAACAACTTACAAGTGTGAGATCCCATGAATGGACCTTAAATAAATTCTCAGGACACGAGAATCATCAGAAAACGTGTCCTGGACGTTTAAAACACAAGTCCCGGTAATAGTAAAATTTAACCCTCGGGCAATCCTTCTCGAAAATTCACTATACGTCCATGGTGACTGTAACATTCTCCCCCTCTTAGGACTCTTGATCCTCCAAGAGTATCCTCAATGTCAGAACCATTTCTGAACATTCTTATTGAACTTGAACCGCAAGTTACCCGGAATGAGACAATTCCTGTGTCCTGTCCTAAGGAACTGGCCGTTAGAAAATCCTCAGATTAACCTCCATCACAGACTAGCCACCGATACCTCGTTGTGACGAAGTTCAGTGCTGCAGACTTAACATCTTCATGTGGTCAAAACCAAATCTCATGAGTTCTTCTAGAACTTAACAACATAGAACTTTTCAGACTTCCTTAATCTTAATTGTAAAACCATATCGGTGCAAAAACATATCGGTACTAGAGAGAGGCCTTGGTTCACCAGAGACTGTCATCATCACTCAATTGGTCATAATTTAACCAATTCACAATTAGGTTCGTAGAACCTTAGAAGTACAAAACATAATCGTCCTGTCGGATGAAAAAACCATACCCTCACGATGACCTTCCATGGTCAGAATGTAACCAACGGTGTCCCATATAAAACATACACATGGTACCAGCACAGATCATATCCCTAACGGGTTCCAAACCCAAACTGTTATCGCAGAACTCCCCGCAGGGTGCATCAGAGAATAGATAACGGATACCCTGATCTCAATTCATAGCCACAGAGTGACTACGTCTTGCAGGTGCCTCTCGGAAGGCATTCTTGAACCATACCATATCATAATCAATCAGTTGATCAATTTATAATCAGGTTCACCTATTTGATCAATAATGATCACAGCACATCAGAAACACTTAATTGATCAACTCACACTCAGGTTTATAGAATTTCAAAAGCATGCAATAACATACAAACTATTACCAGACAGAATGGAGTTCAAAAATCCCATACAATCTCTCAAGATAAAGCATATCCCATGAATCATGTACCTCCAGACTCCAAGTCTCAGAGTATCAGAAAACCGACCTTATCAACCTTATCTCAGAAGGTATTATGTGCCCACATCAACATTGTAAACTTCGGGTTGCCTCAGAAATCCCTGATTCTAACTTACATGTGCCGAACGTCACCACTTTGACTTATTTCTGGTCCAAAATATGTACAACGGAATTGCTGGTGTAGTAACCACACTTACTAACGAACCACAGACACGTGTGTTATCAATCCTTGACAAAACACTAACATGTGTAACGTCAATCCTATAACTTTCTTTGAAGCAATAAAGAGTTGTGCCAGTGCAACAACAGATTCAAATACCGGACAGAATTTAGAACACCTTGTTGGTGTTCTCCAGAACGAAACTGATGCAAGATGGATTGTTGGGTTAAATTCGTCACCAAATAAGACTCCGGAATGGAGTGTCATAATTTGATCCCGACTTAAAACACATGTGTGAGTCGATTCGATACAGAACGAATTTGAAGTGGAATACCACAGAACTCCTTCCTCGGTAGTGGCCAACAACTTCCAGAAGAAGAACAAAGGTTCTTCCGCGCAAATTTATTCAAACTTATCTCCGAACGGATTATCTCTCTCAAGATAGACCGCAGACGCGTATTCCCTGACTGCATACTTTGAAATCCTGTCTCACAAATTCAGAACATAAGGGTGGTACACAAACCAACCCTAGCACCCTTAGCTTTCTTGGTGCTGGGAACCGTCACCAGTAAGCAACCTCATTGCTTATTTTCCCACTTCACGAGTGAATCAGGATATCATTGACATGACTCCTCAAACATCTCCCTGACAAGGTCCAAGACCCTGATCTTCAAATCTTTGAATGCTCCACAACTCTTGATCTCGTAGGCTATTGACCAAAACCTGATTTGGAAAATTCCCGGAACACCTTGACGGTGTAAGGAGCAGAACACATCTTCAAACTTATATGATAGAAGCGGTTAACACTAGGTGTGTCACACGACCGCAAAAATCCGATGTAAACTTATTGTTCCATACACGAACTCTAATCTCATGTCATGAGTGAAAATAGACTATACTTATTACACCACAGGATCTGCAGAAAACTAACATAACTGACCTAATGGCACACCTTTCCGACGGCTATCTCTCTAACTAGGCTGACTTACTCAAACCATCGTCTACTACTATTTTGACAGGAGTAGTATTTTAGACTACCATCCTGAGCCTCTCAGTGGCATCCCATCCCTCAGGGTGCATCTCGTTGTGCCCCAAGTCAACTGTCGATATTTCAACACGGCAACCACAGACAATACCGAGTTCTAGGGCTAACTGGTACTTGCTAACGTCACTCGAGCTAATTTTATTCATAATCTTGTAGTTGATGTAGAATGTGAATGCTCCACTCCATTTTGTTGATTTGTGCGTGTCATCATTGCGGTTGGCTCCTGCGCCGAGTGTCCGTGTACTTGTTCCTCGTATGAGTCTCCTCACCTTGGGTCCTTCGTGTTGAGTTGTTGCAGAATGTGGTGGTTCTTCCAGGCGCCTACAGCATCAAATGTTGCATATCATAGATGTTATAGTCACCACCGGAAAAATGGTGGAAATCAGAGAAAATTATCGGCGGGCAAAATCTGTAATTACCGGGACTTTATGTTCAAGCATTCGGGACACGTTTTCTGATGTTTCCCGAGTCCCAGGAAGTGATTTGAGGTTTATCCTTGAGATATTCCAATTCAGGAAATTAAAATATGACTATCGAGCCATTTTACCAAAATTCACCCCGGAAGGGTAAATTGGTCAGTTTGGAAGAAAGGATGCATTTTTTATAATTCTCATGATTCAGAAATTTATTTGAAGCTCATTCCATGGGATTTTAGTAAGTTGGAATGTTTTGGAAATCCCGGATCATTTTGCCAAAAATCGATTTCGGTGGGCAAAATGGTCATTTTAGAAAATTGGATAAAAATGCACATGATGAGTGATTTTGTTGCGCTAGCCAAG
>JBBYHH010661823.1:0-10327 GCA_038382905.1 Daphne laureola
TTCCTCTTTGTTCTCACTTAGCTCCATGAGCTCAAGTACCATTTCAAATGATCTTGGTGCGCCAAGAATTCCAACATGGACTGGCAGACCATTAGATCAAAGACTGCCTGATGATGCTTACACATGATGCTCAGGTTCAGCCTCAAGTACAGTAGTGGGGCCAGCCCAACGCTATCTAGGGATGTGGCATTACGCAGGGAGGCTTGAGAGCTCCGCAAAAGAAACCGCATATTACACCAGCACCATAACAGCCCCGTTCGGGATGAGTGTTTCAGGTTGAGCACGCCGGGACAGCCTAGAGGGGAGCGTTAGTAGGTATACTACTCTTAAATAATGTTCCTGTTAACACACTTTTTGATACTGGCGTATCTTTTTCTATCATATCTCATAAATGCGCATCATCACTGCATCTGGCCATCATTTGTCAATTTGATATATTTACGATTTGAACTGTTGGGACCCAGTGTTTATTTTCAAATGAGGTAGTTTAGGGTTATGTGTTGACATTGGGTAGCCTTCATCTTCAGTATGATTTTTTGATATTAGATACACCTACTTATGAGGTGATTCTTGGCATGGACTGGCTGGCCAAGAATGACGTTCAGATTGATTGTGCCAAGCAGCACATCTTATTGTCTGGAGAGGTTATAACCCTACCTACTCTGACAGGTGACTTGATCATCAAGCGCAGCATGGAGCTTTCAGTTTTGGAGCATATTCTAGTGATGAGTGAGGATGAGTATTATCAGCTTAACCCCGCTGATACCCGCATGGAGTTGGAGAGGATCCCTATAGTTCAGTATTTCCTGCAAGTCTTTCCTGAGGAGTTACCAGGGATGCCACCGGAGTGAGAGATCGCACTTGAGATTCATTTAGAGCCGGGGTCAACTCTGATTTTGATTCCTCCTTATCGTATGCTAATAGTGAAGTTGACCGAATTGAATAAGCAACTCGAGGAGCTATTGGAGCATGGATTCATTCGACAGAGCACTTTCCCATCAGGAGCCCCAATTCTGTTTGTCAGGAAGAAGGATGGGACTCTCCGACTTTATATTAACTATAGGTGGTTGAATGCAATCACTATTAAGAATAAGTACCCATTACCCAGGATCGATGATTTGTTTGATCAGCTCAAGGGAACCAAGATATTATTGATGATCGACCTGTGGTCAGGGTACTTTCATATTTGTGTGAGGGAGGAGGATATTCCTAAGAAATCTTTTTGAACTTGATACGGGCATTACGAATACACAGTTATGCCATTTGGTTTGACGAATACACCAGCTGAATTTATGAATTTGATCCACCGAGTTTTCTACCCACTTCTGGATTCCTTTTTGATAGTCTTCATTGATGACATTCTTGTCTACTCCCCGGATGAGGAATCACATCAGGAACATCTGAGGATAGTACTGGAAACACTTTCGAACAACCAACTGTATACTAAATTTTCAAAGTGTGATTTTTGGATGCGGGAGGTGTTTTTTCTGGGCCATATCATTGGAGAACATGGTATTTCAGTTGACCCAGAGAAGACCAAATTAGTACAGGAGTAGAGGCAGCCATAGATGATTAGGGATATACAGAGCTTCCTGGGTTTGGCTGGTTATTACCGCAAGTTTGTACCAGGATTCTCCGTACTGGCATCACCACTCTCTCAACTGACCAAGAAGGGTCAGGATTTTATCTAGTCCGGTGTAAGTGAGGAGAGTTTTCAGGAGCTTAAGCAGTTGTTGGCACATACACCAATTCTGAACCTACCGGACCTGACCCAGCCATAAGTGATCTACGTTAATGCATCAAGAACATGACTTGGTTATGTGTTGATGCAGGGATAGTATGTGATTGCTTATGGGTCGAGACAGATGCTACCGCATGAGCATAATTATCTGACACATGACCTGGAATTGGCTGCGATCATTTATACTCTGAAACAGTGAAGGCATTATCTGATCAACAATAAGTTCCAGATTTTCACCGACCATAACAGGTTGAAGTATCTGTTCACACAAAAGAATCTGAATATGAGACATCGATGGTGGCTCGAGTACATGAAGGATTATAACTGCACTATCGAGTACACCGCTGGTAAGGGGAACCTGGTAGCAGATGCTTTGAGATGGAAGTATACAGGCATTGTTAACGGTGGTGATTCTGGGGACAAAGCTGAAGAGTTGGATCTGACAGCATTATGACATCAGTGGAAGCAGTGGGAGCAGACTCAGGTTTATACTTTGACCATCTAGTTTGATTAGTTGGCCAAAGTCTGAGAGGCAAAGATCAGAGATACAGGCTTGAGAAAACTCTCAGGAGAGGATACAAGATCACTGTGACCATTCTTTGAGTATCAACAGGGATTGTTATACTTCAGGAGTCACCTTTATGTACCAGATGAATAATCGATTCGAGATGAGATTTTGGAAGAGGCGCAATCGAGTAGGCTGAGCATCCACCCCGGAGGTGAGAAGATGTCCCATGACCTTCGTTCTCACTTGTGGTGGCTGGAGATGTAGAGGCATATTTCCACCTACATGGTGAAGTGTGCTACTTGTCAGTGGGTCAAGGTAGAACATCAGAGACCAGCCGGTACCCTGCAGACACTGCACATTTCTGTCAGGAAATAGGGCAACATCACGATGGATTTTCTGACTGGTCTACCTCTGCCTAAAGCGCAACATGATGCTATTTGGGTTATAGTTGACCAACTGACTAAGTGCACACAATTTTTACAGATGCGAGTGAGAGACTCATTGGAGAAGCTTGCCCAGCTATATATTCAGGAGATCGTGCGACTACATGGTGTTCCAGGCTCCATCATATCTAATAGGGATCCATGATTTATCATGAGATTCTGGGATGCCTTTCACAAGGCTCTAGGAACGTAACTCCACCTGAGCATGGCATATCACCCTCAGACAGATGGGCAATCAGAGAGAGTTATTCAGATCATCGAGGACATGCTCAGGAGCTGTATTTTGGACTTCAGGGGATAGTTGGATCAACACTTGCCATTAGTGGAGTTCTCATATAATAACAGTTATCAGACCACTATTAGCATGACACCTTATAAGGCTCTGTACGGTCAAAGGTGTATGACACCACATTATTGGATTGATGCATCAGATAAGATGGTGATTGGCCTCGAACTCATTAAGAAGACAATGAAGAAGATCTGTAGGATACAGATGCGGTTAAAGACCGGAAATGATCGGACCACCTCATACGTCAATAAGAAATGACGAGATCTGGAGTTTGAGGTGGGGGATAAGGTCTGGCTGAAAGTTGCACCGATCCACAGGACCTTTCAATTCAGTAGACGGGTCGACTTGGCCCCAAGATATATTGGTCGCTACCGTATTTTGGAGCGTATAGGTAAGGTTGCATACAGATTGGCCTTACCTCTGAGCATGTCAATGGTGCATAATATTTATCATGTCAGCATGCTCAAGAAGTGTATTCTTGACCCCAGTTAGATGATTCCTATTGAGGAGATTGAGCTAGAGGCAGACATGTCCAACCAAGAGGTACCAATAGCATTTTTGGCCAGGGATACTCAGAGGCTCCGTAATAAGTTGATTCTGATGATCAAGGTTCAGTGGTAGCATCATTCTGATTAGGAGGCGACTTGGGAGACAGAGCAGGATATGATGAGCCGGTACTCAGATGAGTATGATAGATTGAGGACGAACTTGGAGAACCAAGAGTCCTAGAGGGGGAGATTGTTACACCCACCTCGGGTGCTTGGTTTATTTCTGATGTATTTTGCCCAGGGATTGGATTTGTATTATTACTGGGACAATGAATGATATGTATTGTACATGATTATGAATGAATTTTATGTCTCGATAATTTATTTGGATCCCATTCTGTGGGATTTTAGCAATTTATAATATTTTGGGAGTCGAGGGAAAAATTGGTTTTGGAGGGAAAAATGGTCATTTTGGAAAAAAATCAGAAAAAGGGTAATTTGGTCTTTTCACTCATGGGCCAGCAGTTTTATGGGCTAAGGAGGTTATTTTCTTAATTTTGTAAGGCTTGAAATTATGGAAAATGGGTTAGAATAAAGAAAGGAAAAGTAAGTTGAGTGGAAGACAAGTGTCACTTGATTAAGCTAGCAATCCTAAGGAAAATCTAATCCTAAGGCTAATAAGGAGATGGAAGAGGATAAGAATCCTAGGCTTATCCAAGACTCACTTAATTAAATAGATTAATTAAGTGAGGTAGTATACTAATACTACTAAAGTAGTAAGAATAAGGAATGAGAAAACAAAACAAAAATCTTAGCATTCTCTCAAAATCTTAGCATTCAACAAAAATGGATTAATTTGGTGAAGTAGAAAAAGTTAGAAGTTGAAAAAAATAAGTTGGAAAAAGTTTGGGATCAAAAGACACTTTAGCCGAAAAGTTGAGGATTGGCCAAATTAATTATGATTTTTTAGATAATTTTCATGATTAATTGGAAAAGAATTGAAAAGTGGACAAAAAATGATGTTTTGTCAGTTTCTGAAGTTTTGGGGACAAATTGCATATTTTATGAAAGTTTGGGTGTTAATGTGTAATTTTGGTTAATTAAATGGAAAGAAAAACTTTTTGGAGTTAAGTATGGAATTTAAGTGAATTTTAGTCTCTTTATGGAAATTGGGGATAAAATGCTGATAAAGTATAGGTACCTTGTATGTAATTAATCATATGGGTTGATTAAATTATATATGTTTGTTATAGAGTAAAGGTTGGGTAGCGGAAGGATTCGTTTTGCTTGGATCGGCCGCTTTCTGTTTGCCAGGTAAGGGGTTTAACTTTCTTAATATGCAATGCAGATTTTTCTTCATACATATTACGTTAGTTAAGAGCTAGTACTCGGTTCGAGGGTGGGGCCCAGTGACTCCCAGGGCTAGTCACATGGTAGGGTAATGGTATGCAGGACTTTTGTATTATCAGCTTATTATATCGGTGATCGAGAATGGATCAACTTCTCTGCTTATATGGATATCATCACTTTCTGACTATAATAGTTTTAGGGGGCGTACACCCATCGCTGGTACCATGCGAATTCTGACCCTTTTAATCGATGAGCCTAAAAAGCCACCGAGGGTGCTGTCATTCTAGGATTATCTGTTATAATGGAGGTCGGGGACCATCCATACGGGACTGTACCAAATATGTCCGAAGGGACTTCTGTTTATTGCATATCATGGCATCTGTATATCATATCCCTGATATATCTAGGATTGTATATCTACTACTACACTGCATGCTAACCCTTTCTACAGGTAAAATATTTTTAAAACTTTATCCGTTATCTGTACATACCCCCTTACTGATTTCTTTCGAGGACTCACCCCGACATTATTAAATATATCAGGAGATCTGGGGAAATGACCTATGGAGTAGATTCCTGCAGAGATCGTATTCTGTTTCTGTTATTTTAAGGTACTTAACCACTTTTATTAGTGGCTTCTGATTCCGTCTGGGGGTAGTCTTGTCAGACTCATTCTGAGATCTGTTTGTTTAATTATCTGTTGGTCTGACCTTTAACTCTTATTTATATTTAACAACAGCAGCAGTGTTGTAGCTTGGTGTGCTTATCAGGTAAGCTCCAAGGTATATTTCCTACTTTTTGGACTCTGGCTCTGTAGGCGTACACTGAATATAGACAGCATAAATGTTTTGTTGTTCTTTTTATACTCTAGTGTGTATATTTATTCTCGGGGAGTTCTAGCGCAATGAAGTGGGCGGGGCTCCCTTCTACTGTATCTATATATAGACAACATTTTTCTTGATCTTGAGAACCCACATGTTCCCAATTTCCTTTCGGCCGTGAGGTAGATCAGATAATTCCCATACTCCGTTAAGATGCATTGAATATAACTCTTCATTCATTGCATTTAACCATTCCTCCCTCTGCGCCCCGTCAAGAGCCTCTTTAAAATTACTTGGTTCATCTACTTCAGATGCGACCATGTAAGTTTCATCATCCGAGATTCCCCATCTCATGGGTTATCTGGATTGCCTTGTTGATCTTCTCAATAATGGCGGTGGTGAGTTAGGTTCAAGCTCTTGAACATCCTCAACTCCCTCTGGACCAAGTCCACTTTCTTGTGGATCTTGTCCATCAACTTCCATGTCGTCTGGAACTTCACCCGGGGTCACAACTTGATATGAACCTCCAAAATGGGTAGGAGATTCATCTAAACTCGAGACCAAAAGAGGTAGAACAAAGGGTGGATAGATGTGGCTTAAACGCTAGCATTTGTGCATCTTGGGGTTTGATTTTGATGTCATGGTTGATGGGATGGACCTAGAACCTCCTCAAACGGATGTTAAGGCAATACAAGTTTGATTCCTAGCTCAAATGAATTGAACTTAGGGGTTGGATAGTGGAGAATAGAAGGATAACCCTAGATGAACAAGAGAGAGCAAAGCTGCTTCAATCTTGTGTATTTTGAGTTCTAAGTTCCAAAATAGGTTTCAGCCAAAACTAGTAGATGTATGAGCCTCTACCAATCAGCCCTAACATGTAATTACTAAGTTACCCCTAGGTTAGCAACTAACATAAGCAATTCATCCCCTATTAGAAGCTAACCCTAGTTAACTAGGCTAATTAAGAGTGTCTAGCTAGCTAACTATTACTAGAAATGTCTTAATAAGAAATTACATTTGAAATGAAGTGAAAGTATCATGGAATACTTTCTTGAAGAGCAATGGTCTATTAGGATGAGTCTTGATCACTCCATAATTCATTTTGGCCGGATTTGGCTTTCTCGAGCAGGGGGGGACCATTGTTGATCTTCAAATGAGTGCACAAGCTTCATTTGGTGTCCAAATCCCTTGAAACAAAGTGAATTAGGTCCATCTCTTCAAGATAAATCCAATGAGTACAACTTAGACCATGTTTGGAGAACTTTGGATTTCGGCATCCAAAGAGCTCTTAAAATGGCTAAGGGTAGAGTGGTTGTTGGTAAAGTGTACCTTGGTCGGATCTTCAAGGTATGAAATGGTGCCTTTCTTAATGCATCCTTTGTAGTCATCATCCATCTGAATTCCTAGGATGTCTAGCTTGAGTCACAAGACCTCATATTCCTCTTGTTGCTCTTGCTTGGTGGCCAAGGTAGACATGAAAAGGCTAAGGCATTCTTGTGCTTTCTTTGCCCTAGAACTTGTCATAGGTCCTCCCAATCCTTGTAGTTGATGAATCCTTCCTTGGTGAGCTTCATTTCTGCCCTTGATGGATGGTTGGGGCATTGGGCCGAGGGTACTAGCACTAGGCACCAAAGGAGTAGGCATCGGGTGAGAAAGGGTGCTAGTGCCCAGGGCATCGTGCCAAGTGCTTCCTTCCTTTGCTCCATGTCCATCTTCATACCTTGAACTTGGTAGGATCAAATCACTTACCCCCGTGGAGTTTTAGAGGATGTCATAGTCAAGGTCGATCAGTTCTACTTTCTAGTGGACTTTCTCACCCTAGATATGTAGGACAACTTCTGCATGCCCATGATATTTGGTAGGCCCTTTTTGGCTACTGCCCATGCCATGATTGATGTGAAGTAGGACATTCTTACTTTCAGGATAGGTGAGGATGAGAACAAGTTTAATCTAAAGCAGATGATGAGGTGCCTGAGTGGTGAGCTACAAAATAGATGGGATATGTTACAAGGGTGCAACATTTCGGCCTAGAGGGAACTTACAACCACCCTTAACTCCCTCCTCATCAAATATAAATAGATGGGAGGAGGGTTCGGCCTCTACATGTCCAAGAACATAAGATTTCTTCTTCATCTTCATCTTCTCCCTCTCTTTCATTTTGGCCAAAATTAGTAGCACTTCTTAGGAGCATTTTGGGTGGAACATTGGTGTGTTTCTTCCACACATTCAACCTCCTAACATACCTTCTATTCATCCCTTTCCATTGAAGAAAATGATGTTACAGACCACCCCAGCACGATGGTAAATTTACTGAATAATTTATTCGGAGGTTGGATTCTGTGGTACCAAGACTTTGTTATATGTGTGTAGAACACATTTTATGGTAGTTCCAGGACTCTGTTGAGATTTATATTTGTCGTATTCCGCACCAGGAGGTTCAAATGTGAATTCTGGGCCATTTCACCAAAATTCATTTTGAAGGGCAAAATGGTTATTTTGGTAAAACACGGAAGAGAATAGACATTAAATGGATGTCTAGGTTGGAATATTAAGTGGTAATTTATGGAAATAAAATGATAAAGGCATTTTGGGTTAGTACGTGAATTTTGGGTCATTTCGCTAAAAATGACCTCGGAGGATAAAAGAGTCATTTTTTAAAATCGGACAAAATTGGAATGATGTTGGATATATAATTTTGTACCAAAATTAAGATGAGTTAAGTGGATTATGGATTGTGTGATTTAAATGGAGAGGAAAATAAAAGAAAAAGAAAAGAATTGGGCAAAAATGGATATATGGACACTATATGGTTGGAAAATGATATGAAATATCATGTTATAACAAATTCACTTCTCTCTCTTCTCCTCCTTCCCTACTCCCAAAAATGGAGATCTCTCCCTCACCATTTTATTCATCAAACCTTCATCAAATCTCCATCAAATAGCTTCCAAATTTGAAGGTTAACTTGGATTCATGTTGGAATCATCCTACAAGTAAGATTGCACTAAGGAAACACTCCATTTCTCCTCTCACTGGGCATGGCCAAATTTGAGCTTGGATGAAGGTGGAATATTTTCTTCAATTCCTTGAGGAATTGTGAAGGTAAGCATGTTTTATTGATGGAATTGAAGTAGAAACAAGTTTTACTTCATCATGTCATCATGAATTGCAAGAATCAAGCTAGGGTTCATGTGATGTTCATGATGAATTTTTGGGGCAAGTTTAAATTGATTCCAAATTAGTGTTCTTGGGTGGTAGTAGAACATGTTTAATGCTTGGTATATTGATCAATTCATCATGAATCATTAACCTAAGAGTTAAAACTCAATTTTAAGATGGAGAAATAAAATGCATAATTGACCTAATGTAAGGCCAAAAATTTATTCTAGAGATGATGTTAAGAATCTTTAATGCTTGTAAGAAGTGTTGAATCAATGGTTATGATCATGGTCAATTATGGTCAAAGTTGACAAAACCTGGAAGAGATTGATCAAAGAGTGTAATTGTGTTGAAGTGATGATTCAATTATATTCTTGGGTTGATTTTGAGCAACTTTAATGCTTGGAATAAGTTTAGAATCACATGGAAAGGTGGTTCCCTAGTTAGGGCCGAATTGTGAAGTGAATTTTAAATATAGTAATTCAATATTAATTATGTGAATTGCTATGAATTAGGGGTGTTTAGGAACTCCTAAATAAGTGAAAATTGTATGGAAAAATGTTAGGATGAATAGTCTAAGAGTTTAGGACAAAATTGCTAGTGGATGATGAAAAATGAAGTTGAAGATTTATGGGTGGAAGTTGGTTGAATAATGTTAGATTGTTGTTTAGGGCCTTAATATGGTAGAAACATGTAATGGAAATAATTTTGGTCATGTTTTCTAGTTAGGGCCGAAATGTTGGTGGATTTTGGAAGTTGTTGAATGTTGGTGATAAATGGATTGTTAGGGGTTAAATGGTGTGGAAGTAAGATAAAGTATGGATAGGAAAAATGGTAGAACAAATTGGCCAATGAATGCTGATTTTTAAAGAATTAGCCGAATTTGTCAAGTATGGAAATGTTGAGGAAAGTTGAGGAAAAGTGTAATGTTTGTTCATGGATGATGTTAAAGTTGAATGTTAAGTATGTAAATGAAGTTGTAAGAAATTGGATAAGTTTTGGGTCATTTTAGAAGTTTAGGCCGAATTTGAACATGGTTTAAAAGTTCAGGTTTCCTTGTGGAAAGTTGATTGTTAGTTGATGATTGGTGATACACTTAGGTAGGTTGCTTTTAAAAGAAGTTACATTGAATTTGGATAAGGAATGGCCAATTTGTAACTTTTGGGCCATTTTGTAAAGTGAGGTAAAAGCTAGGGTTAAGTGATGTTATTTTCTAAGTTGTGTTGGAATTAGTTGTTTTGAAAGGTTAAGGGTATAATACGGAAGAATTGGCAAATTCTAGTACTTTTTCAAAAGTGGCCGGAAAATGGAAAATTGCTTAACTGTTGGAAAAGTCAAAAACTCAAATGCAGGAATTTAATTCCTTACTACTTGTATTGTTGTTCAGAGCTGTCATGAGTTGCCGGGGCACGAAAGGAAAGACTATCGGAAAGGTTAATGAGAAATTGATCGAAAAGGATTCTACGGTTATTATTCACCAGGTAAGGGTTCAACTCTCTTTATATGCATTCTGGTTTTCTGGGTTGCA
>JBBYHH010661934.1:0-10327 GCA_038382905.1 Daphne laureola
ACGGAGAAAATGCTCTGGTTGACACAAAAGTCTGAGGCCGCAATGTAAAGTTACAACTCCAAGGCGGACAAAAGCGCCAGACTTGTTGTTGTTGGGTCCAACCCATCTTCGTCAATCCAAATCATGCATCGTCTTTCAAATTCAATGAATTATTATCGCTCGATGATCCTTCTGGTGACAGTGCTAGATCTGGGTGGAAGCATGACCGAGGAAAAGCTCCAGAGAGTTTGGGTGGTGGAGAAGATGCAGAACAAGGTGGCGAAGAAGCGGAGGAAGGCGGAGTAGAGAATGGCGTCTATGGAAAAAGGGGCAGGATTGTAACTTTTACAAATTTAGGGTTAATGTTTTTCAGTTTTAAAAGTTTGGGGTCAAGTTGGTTATAAAAAAAAAAAAAAATGTTAACGGGTGCCTGAGAGACACTTCTTAAGGGTATTTTTATTTCCTTTTTTTTATACCACTCTACATATGTAATAATTATAGTGATACAAAATAAGAAAAGATTTTGATACATGAAAAGGAAATAAAGTATCATTAAGAAGTGCCCTAAGGACACCCGTTAACAAGACCGATAAAAAAAAAAAGTCTGTTACGAAATATTCTTGGAATATTCCTATTGTTAACGGTCTAATGGTAAATAAGGTCCAAAAAATAAACACTCATGACAAAAAGAGTCCAAAGATAAAACGTTGATGGCTGTGTTTGCTAGATCAGGATATGCCCCAAACCATGAGTTTGACCAAGTCAACATATGCGCAATTACCATTTTACCCTCATTAAAATTGAAATAGCAACAGAGTATCCCCAATTTTCCAAATCTCGATCTGCTCTTTCTCACTCATCTTTTTCTTCTACTTTTTCAGACTCACCATTTTTGTTTTCTTTAAATAACGTCAAGCTTCTTCTTTGCAGATCTTAGCCATTTAGCGAACCAGACCCATTTACTCCCCAAATCAACCCGCAGCCTTCTGATCTTCATCATCAATCGTCAATGCGACCCACCAGCTGGAACTTGAACGAGATGGGGAGGAGCACGCCGTGAGAACCACCACCGCCACTGAAAACGTGAGACCACCGGTGAGCTTCCCCTAAATTCAAAAACAGAGC
Organism: Daphne laureola; assembly: GCA_038382905.1. Lineage (NCBI taxonomy): Eukaryota > Viridiplantae > Streptophyta > Magnoliopsida > Malvales > Thymelaeaceae > Daphne > Daphne laureola. The sequence continues at coordinate 1,105 of JBBYHH010661934.1, forward strand.
AGGTCTTCGCGTTCTTCACCACGTACCTGCAACGTTGAACGACGACGGCGAGAATGACCGGCAAGATAACCAGACCGGAGTAGAAGAAGTGAAGCCCCAGTCACGACATGCTCCTCTCCACCTCCTTTGAGTTTGAGTTGGATCAGCTGATAGATCGCAAGGCTGAGTGAGGATTGAAGAACACAACCCTGCTGCTGCGTGTTATTTGGGGGAGAATATAGGGTCTGCTTCTAAAAAAATTAATGAGGGTTAAAAGAGTAATTACACCTTGGTCAATTTTGGTCAATATCATGATTTGGTGAAAACGTGAGTATGCGAACAGATCCGATAGCAAATGAAGACCATTTTTTAAAATAGTAGCAAAAATAGATTTTTAACCAAACGTTAATGATAAAAATGGATATTTTCCTAACGTTCAAGAAGGGAAGGGATGGTAGTAATATTAGGGAGCAACAGTTAGGGTACCTTTGAAATGTCTCTAAGAGATTTAGTCCCATTTGCACAATTTTGGATTCTCTATAAAAGAACAGACTTCAACGGGAAATAAATAAGAAACGATTTCTAAAGAAAGCGAGAACATGGTGAGGAATTGGGTCATCTTCCTCCTCCTACACTTCCTATCTTTCGCCCAGTTTCTAGAAGCTTCTGGCTGCACTAGTAACGGTAAGTTCTTCATTTCTCTTCTCATTCTTAGCCTTAGGTTTTGATTCTGAAAGATGTAGATGCGGGGTGAGGAATCGCAGCTACTGAGCTTTGTTTACTGGGGTTTTACGGTCAGGGGAAGCTTTGATTTCGTTTCAACTAAGTTCATTTCTGGATGTTGGATGTTTAATTACTGTTTTATTCTTGATTGCATCTCAACTGATGCACAGTATGTTGCAGAACTGTAGAATTTAACTTGTGTATCCGAGAAAATTATATGTACAGGATGCTTCCCGATTCCACAGTGATGTCCCCTTCAGAATTCATGCTGTTGAGTTCTTTGTGGAAGATATACTTAGGTGGGATGTATAATTTTGGGTGATTTGGGTGCAGGAGTGCCTCTTGTCAGGAACATTAGCAAGCTCCCGCAAGGTAACTATGGAAGGGAAGGGTTTTCTCACATCACTGTTGCAGGTTCACTTTCGTTTGGATTGAAAGAAGTGAGTGATGAAGCCCTATTACTTGGAAGATTTTCTTAGCTTTCGTATTTGAGACACTAGTATCCAAGGATTGAAAGGTTTTAATACGATTAAATGGTCTTTATGCCAAAAATATGGTGGAGTAATTGTTCTTAAATGAAATTGCTGATAATGCAGCCATATTTAGTGTCACTACTTTCTGCTGATGTTTGTTTGAAAAATATGGTCTGTTGAAGCCATGTATGTAGATCATTTCTGTGTCAAACATGAGATTGCAATACAGTTTTTGAGTTGGAACTAAACTAATTTCTTGGTTTGGCAGATTGAGGTTTGGCTTCAAACATTTTCTCCTGGATCACGCACACCGATCCACAGACACTCTTGTGAAGAAGTTTTTGTTGTCCTCAAAGGAAGTGGAACTCTCTTTCTTGTCTCTCATTCTCATGCAAAATATCCTGGGAAACCGGAGGAGCATTTCATATTTCCCAATAGCACCGTTCATATTCCAGTTAATGATGTCCATCAGGTAAACCATGCAACAGATGATTGGCTAATGACTAGCTATAGTGTCAATTCTTGGACTATCGGAATATTCAGGTTGACTTATTGATTACTATCATGGAGTTTGATCCCATTATAAGCATCGAGAGATGATGTTGGAGTGCACTGAAAGTGGGTCATCACTGGTTCATTTGATTTATGGAATTTTTTATAAGTCGGAATGTGAATGCTGCATCCTCGTTGATAATTTACTACAACATCTGCTCTTTTTACTTGTAATTCATTAGCCTTGCTAGGAGGTTTATTATCCTTCGGTGTTCAGTATTCACTTTATATGAAGCAACCTATCTTTTAATGCCATTAAATTCCCGGTTGCAGTTTCTTGTTAAGTGTAGCTAATGGTTGAGTCTTGTTGCAGATCTGGAATACAAATGAACATGAGGATTTGCAAGTGCTTGTTGTAATATCTCGGCCTCCTGTCAAAATGTATGCATTTCTTCCTCTTGAGCAAAGTGCTTACTGTTAACTTCTGACTGCTTTATTTGTATGAAAACTGTTAAGAAAAAAAATCACTGAACTCTGACATCAGGGGTGTTAAACGTGAAACAGACCCAGCAGTTGATGCCTTTTAATTGATTTTTTTTTTCTGTGTACTTCTCTAAATGCCATTTTTTAAAAACTTCCTATCAGATTTATCTATGAAGACTGGTCCATGCCTCACACTGCAGCAGGGTTGAAGTTTCCATACTTCTGGGATGAGGAGTGCTTTGAAGCATCCAATAAGGATGAGCTTTGAACCATATCTGCTGCGGATATTGCTAATACAATGTCATGATGTCCTTCAAGGTTCTTTCTTGTACATTAGGTCTTGTCAGTTTTCTCAGTGAAGGGAACAGCTGCTGAAGTGATCAAAGAGGTATCAAAGAGTCGTATAGTTAGTTGTTAACACAGCAGTTTTTCTGGGATTTAAAGAAATTCAGCTTTCTTGACACAGGTTTTGATCTTTTCTGGCAAGAATTAGGCTGTAATGTCATTAGTCCAGTTGTTGGTAACTCTTTTCTGCTAATGTCATGATCTACGTTTCCAAAATCAGATTATTTTTATGTCTATTTTCCTTTTCAAATTAATTTTGTTATCTTAAATTTTCACGTTTATTTTCATTTCATGCATGATGCTTATAATTTAGTCAAATGTTTTTTTTCATATCAAGTCAATGTGTTTTTCTTCATTCTCTCATTCAATCTTTTTTTCTTTTTCATATTTTTTTCCCTTTACTATCTTTCTAAGATTAGACAGGTTAACATGCTCATTTTATTGGATAATAATTTTCTACTTTGCTAACCACTTTCATCAACGTTTTAAATTTCATAATTGTTAAGTTGAAGATGACATTTTACATTCTATTTACATATAATATTTATACCTCATAAATATTAAATATACACCTGCTGCGGGAAAACAAATGCTAGTCAACTTCTATGCAGAAGATACCTGAGAGATGAATTGTTCAGAAACTTCACTTGGCAAACGAATCCCTTGTTGAATTGACGGCTTGAATTATACTCCCTTCATCCGTCCCAAACATATTGTCATTTTTAGTTTTTTTGTATAGATTAAGATTTTATTTGGTCATTAACTCTTTTTACATAAAATTCCATCATTATCCTCTTTCAAACATATTCTCACCCCTCCCAACCCCCTTCCTAGACTCTATGAATGAGTGGTATGTGTAAAGGTAAAAGAGGATTAAAATAAAACATAAGTGTGAAAGAGTCATTTTATGTGTGAAAGAGTCATTTTATTTGGGACAATTTTTTTTTTATGTTTTGGGAGAATAATAACTTGTAACAGAAGTAAAAGCAGACATGGCTTTCACAGCTTTGATTCCTTCCTTGCATTCATGTTAGTGAACCCTAGAGTTAAATAATTGGTATCAAAAGTTATTCCAAATTAAACCAGGCTGTCATCCTCTTATGGTCTCACCAATTATCCAAAGCATATCAGAATGCTCCAATTTTCCTGAGCATCTACAACAGAAAGAAAAAAAGTTGGCACTTTCTAGGGATTCTATTTGTTGGTACCAAATCAGCTTCCAGCACTCAAGATTCTTTTCTCATCACTAGCCCTGAAGCATCAAGCAAGGTAGGATTCTTCTCTTCTCCCTTCTACCAAAGTACAAGAAGACAGTAGAAAGTGCAACTTCCCTTTTCAAACTTTATCAGAATATAGAACCCAATTCAGTTCCCATGTTTGAAACAAGAAACTCCCTGAGCTCAAAACCATTCTGTCTTCTTCCCCTTCAGCAACTCAAACCAAATGCAGACAAGTAGTGAAAATCCCCAGTCCCTGGGAATTTGCCAACGGGTGTTTAAACTGATCATGAACGGCCTGTTTGCAAAGAACCTCAGGCGCCTGACTTCAGCCCCTCCTGAAAAGAGTGACCCAACCTCCGCGGAGGAAAACAGTTCTGGTTCTGGGATCCGTGTTCGGTTCAAGGAGAGTGAAGATTCGGAGTACTGGGATTTCTGGAAGGTGGAGAAAGATGATGTTGATGGTGGTGAAGGTATGAAACCTGTTATGGATTCTGGTGTTGAGAGCTCAGAGAAGAAGAAGAAGAATAGGAGGAAGGTTTCAATTGAGATGCAGGAACCCAGACCCAAGGGCCAGAGCTACAGGCACCTGTTCAATGTGGAGTCCAACATTAATGAAAAGACTGAAGCTTTTATAAGACACAGGAAGGAGGAGCTTCTTAAAACCTCAGCAAAAGGTTGAGAAGCTTCTTTGTGTCAATCATCACTCTCAAGGTTGCCAACTCTTATGTTTTCTTTTGGAATTTTGATGTGTTATACAGATTTTTATTTCTGTTCCAACTGCTCACAAACTTACAATCATGGATTCTGTGTAGTAAGTGTCCAATCGCGACTACTTCAATCATTCATATAATGTACTCCTCCAAACCTTTTTTGATGGATTTGTTTTTATTATTTCAAAGTATTTAATTTATAATAATTTATTTATAAATATTTAAATATATAAAGTTAAATAATTAATATGTATATCACAATTTAAAATATAAAATTTTTAACTAAATTTTTATTTATTTATTCATTTTAACTTTTTTAATTATTTATTTTTATAAAATTTTGAGTCAAATTTTAAACCTTAAAACATGAAAATTAATAGAGTATAGAGAGAATAATATTGTATTCTCTCTATCTAAAAAATCATTATATTTTCCTTTTTTGTGTTGTCAAAATAAAATTGATACACGTTAACTTCTTGGTAAACTTTGTTCAACAATTTTACTTTACTAGCTTAGACGTATGCGCGAATTGTGGGATGGCTGATGAGCGCGAATTGTGGAATGATTGTTCTAGTTTTTGTTTTGGTTGTGGGATGTTATGTATTTAATATTATGCTTAGAGTGGTCTATTTTTTTATTTGTTTCAAGTACGCAAGCAGTATTACGGGTATAAATAGAGAATGCGTGTTCAGAAAGTACATCACATATGTACAGGCCAAGTAGATAACATTTACAGAGCAAATGGTTAAAGCTACTAAGAAGGAAATGTTGCGTTCATGCACGATGGGTCAGAGGGAACTTGCTGCAGTTCTCGTTAGTTGTTAGTGTCCTCTTCAGTTTTCCTGCAAAATATAGTAATTGTATTTTAGATATTTGTGCTGGTGTGAAGTAGTGGTAGTATTGAGTGTGTATGGGTAAGAATGTAAATAATGAGACTGCGTCTGGATATCTTTTTGCTTGGCTTAGGGTGTGAAACGTCTGTTCCAGTCGGTGTTTCGGTTTCACTTTACTTGCTGTAAGGTGGTAAAAATGTTGTTAGTATAAGAGGGTGGATTATATTAATTGTGTCTACCTATGTTTACCTTTTGCTGGATTGGGTAGAGGGGCTGTCCGGGACGGTTGATTTAGACTGTTAGGAGGAAGAGGAGCTATCAATCTGACGTTTTGTTGAAGTGTCTCCTGGTGTGAGGGAGGACAACGCATGTTGATAAAATATCTTGATGATGTTGAAAGTTGGTGTAAGTTCTCTGATGGTCGAAGAGAGTATTGAAACTTGGAATATATGATACTCACCAACTAAATTTCTTATTAGTGGTTGGGCTATGAAACAATTATTGTATACGTCATTTGCAAATGTGATTAAGGTTTGTGCTGTTTTACCGAAAAACATGAAGTTTGTTTCGTCGGTATTGTCTTCCACAATGATATTTAATTTGTGCATGCCATTATAAGTTGAATATAATTTGTTAATGAGTGTTGGAATTATTTATGTGTTGAGCAATATAGTATCTGAAATAAGTATTTTACTATAGGAATGTATAAATACATTTTTATGGTGTTGTGGGAGAAGGTAAGTGGTGTATCATGGTTTTGAGAATTGATCGTTATTAGGACATTTGGTGCACCAGACACCAGAATGTGTCTCTTACGAAGCTGATGTTTCTGGTGCAGTAAAAACAAGCACGGTACCACCATTTTTGGCTGATGTTAATGTCTTTTATTGTAGTTGCACAGGTAAACTTTGTTTCATGTTAGAATTGTTTCCTGCTAGAAAAGTAATAATTACGTTTGAGAAAATGTTTAGCAAGAATTCAAGAAAGAAAGTTCTCTTAAAGCGAAGAATTTATAACTTACTTTTTCAACTTCAGGATTAACACTTAGGAACTCAGCTATGATTGTATGGTTTAGTTGCATCTCTTGGCGTGGATGATGGCTTGTGGTGGTAAGTGCGATCGGAACCTGTATAATAAAGATCACACATGTCATTTTCTTTTTAAAACAAAAATTAAAAGTTAAAAACAAATTGCAACACCCGAGAAAAGAAAAACGAAAACAGAAAATAAAACAAAAGGAAAAATAACCACAGAGATTGTTAGAAAGATCCACACATTACTACAAGATTTTTATAAATAAATAAATACAACCAAAAAGAACATTTTCAACCCCACACATGAATACGAAACTAAAAAAAAAAAAACATACTTACAGAAGGAGACACCAAAAGCAAGACCGAATCCTGCAATACAGACATTGTGGGGCAAAAAAAAGCATTAGTTAAATAGCTGAAGTTTTTTTTTTTTAAGAAGCAAGTCTCCGTTTATTTTTCATCTGCAAACCTGATATGTGTAAATTTGGTAGTCGTTAATGAAAAATTATGTACCATAAATGATCATTGGACTAAGGAATCCTAACTATTTCAGAAGCTTTTTTTATTATAAATAAATAAAACCAAAAGGAACACTTTAAACGAAACACACGAATCCGAAACCAAAAGGGCAAAAAACATACCTGAGAAAGAAGACAGCAAGAGCACACTACAAACATTTGTGGGGCAAAAACAAATAGTGACAGTTAAGTAGCTAAGAATGGAAAATTATAGGGTTACCTGTCCCAGTAGCATGGAAACGTGGCGCGCATGCAGGAGGAATGCGCCAAATCATGGAGAAGATACTCAGAAGCAAAAATCAAGAGGGTAACTTACAATTACTTACCCTAATCTGCAGTTTTCTCTTTGATTTTTTAAAATTTTCAGAAACTCCGAAATATTTTAGATAAACCTACAAATACCCTCTCAGCCTTCACTACTATTAAAATTTTCTGTTAAATAAATGGAATAATGACTCTAATTACATCCCAAGTTTTTTATCCGTAACGAACTATCATAATAGTTTTATCTATTAATATTTTTACCATCCCTTCACCCAGCCCAACGTCAATCTTTCGCCCCCGCCCTAGCACTGTCACTATTGGCCTGGCACCACCACCCCTAGCCTCGTAACTCAGCCCTGAGCCTCGAATCCGCTGTAATGCCTCATCTGCTTTGAGCTTGGAGATCGCCGTTGGATGCCGGAAATAGAATTTCAGAGGACGCGTCGGGTGCTGCATCTTGCAACGGAAGACTTGCGACGACGGTGAGCCCCTCCTAGCGGTCCATTGAGAAGAGGGATCTGTGATTCATTCGCACCCCAAACCATTGTTCTCTCTCTACTGTCGAACGTGACCCCTTCGATCGTCGATTGCAGATCTGGTCTGCAGAGAGAGGAGGGAGGTCGCCGCGAAGGGGATGAGCGTGAGCTGGAAGGCGGTGTGACATAATGGGGGCTTGCGGAGGAGTGGGTCGAGGTTTGCCAACAAAGTTTCGGCCGTTTGTCGCCAGCTCTGTCATGGCGTGGTCGATAGCATCGCTGGATAGTGGTGTCTGAGATTTGTAGGGAAGGTGGAAGTGCAAAGAAAAAATGTTTTTAGTGTAAAATTATTACGATTATAAAATATGGGATGTAATCTGAATTATTATTAAAAAAAAAATTAACAGTCAAAGAATAGAGTTTATGGTCAAAGGGGATATTTATAGTTTTTGTTAAAAGGTAGGGGGGTTTTTGCAGGTTTTTAGAAATCAATGGGAAAAATTGCAGGTTAAGGTAAACTTGAGGGGTGTATTTGTAAGTTACCCAAATCAAAATGTGAAACTGCAAAAATAAAAAATAAAATATTTTTAAACAACTTGTATGTATAAGAAGAACTTTTTTTTCCCAATTTCCAAAAGAGGGACAAAAAAAAAATACTCTCTTTATCCCTTTTTAATAGATATTTTTATTTTTCAATATCAAATCTTAAAAAATAAAATATTGTGTTCAATATTTTGTTATATAGAATTAAACAACTTGTATACGTAAGAACTTTTTTTCCCAAATTCCAAAAGAGGGACAAAAGATACTTTCTCTGTCCCTTTTTAATAGCTATGTTTACATGGGAAATTCTCTTAAACAAAAATTACGTTTTCTTGTTTAATCCTTGCGGCGGCTAGGGCACTTTGGCGTTTTTTTCTCTTTGACGGCTCCGATCATCTTTGCATCGGCGACGGTTCCTCCTCGGTCTGTCTATCTTAGCACTCTGTTCCTCTCCTTCATCGGGGGTAGCCGGGCTTCTAGCGTATTTCCTTGGGTGTCTCTCCACCGAGCGGCGTCGATCTTCCCTCAACCTGTTAAAGGAACTCGCCTTGCTCAATTCTACGTCACCGGCGTTTCCCGATTTTGTCTCATCCATTAGTAATCGCGTCTCCACCTGGTTCGGTTGGCTCCAGCGATTGCGGCTCCTCCAGTTCGTCTGTTGCTCAGGTAATCGCGATTCCCTCAGCCTATTGGATATCGCTGTCGATTTCCTCACCGGTGGGTGTTTTCGTGAGAAGCCAAACGGCCTAGGTTTCTCTTTGTGTTGCTGCACGTTTCTGTGTTTGGTTTCTGGTTACTGTTTTTTGGGCTGCTGTGAGTTCTCAACGTATTAGTGGTATACGTGGTACTTTGTTTTTGTTAAAAATCATGGCCTGTATCATACTCAATTGTCAAGGTTTGGTTGCGAATCGGAAGGTGACTACACTTCACATACTTATACTCAATTTGAAACCGCCACTCATCTTTTTATCCGAAACTCAACGTTCAGACCAAGAGATGGAGGAGGTCCGCCGACGATTGGGCTTTGCCAATTTACTCTCAGTGGGACCACAGGGTCGAGGAGGTGGACTTGCAATTTTGTGGAATCAACCTTGGGAAATTACCTTACTCTCAAAAGGTAATTGCTATAT
>JBBYHH010662045.1:1516-18727 GCA_038382905.1 Daphne laureola
CCCCCCCCCCCCCACCCCTCTAATCATTCTCCTAGGAGATCTAGTATCCATGGTAACTCTCGGGATAAGGGTAAAATTCATGTGATGTAATTTTTAATTTGCCTCATTTCCACAAAAAATGAAAGAAAATAAAATTGTTAAGAAATGATGTACTCTATTTATACTTTTCGACTGTGTTCAGCACACACATGGAATTTTTTTTTCTAGAAATAATTCAAATATTAGCTGTGAGATTGGGTTTAAAGTTCACTCATTTTACATATTTGCCACTCACAGCTAGTAGTGCTCTTCCCACTATACAAATGCATATAAAAGATGGGCAGAATGTTTGATTTTACCACTGATGTATACCCGGTGGTTTGATTTTGCCACTCAATAATGTTTGAACACTTTTTTTTGTCACTAACGTTACCAAACATGTTCGATTTTGCCACCGGCGTTAAATATTTTGTAAAAACTATAAAATTTACCCTAAATATTATAATTTTACAAATTCACCCAACTTCATCTTTCGCTCTATTTATGCAAGCTATGGTTCTGTTCGCATTCTCAGGGTTTCACCGAAACCCTGATTTCAACCATTTGGGGTAATAACAAAGTTACTCTTCTATTATTTTAAAAGTTCTCAAATGTCCAATATTTCTAGATCTAACATTTTACTCACTCAGTTAAAAAGTCTCCCTCATCGCTTCACCGGTACCCCATCGCCAGCCTCGCCATCGCCATCGTCGTCGAGAAGATGAAGGAAGGAGATAACAGAGGATCGAAAGTCGATCCTCACCTCCAACTCCCTTTACCACCAGCCAAACCCCTCCATCATCGGCATCCCTCCATTGTCGCTGGTAGCTTGTCATTGAAGATCGACCCTCCGCCCCAGCTCGCATCGAACGGAGAAATAGAATGATGAAGAAGGATCGAGATCGATTTCTGATCTGATCTCCAGCCCCAGCTCGAGTCAAGCTTTTCGAAAGAAAGAAGAAGATCGAATCCTCCCTCGGTCTCAGCTCACCTCGTCGCTGGCGAGCATCACCCAACACCGGTCAGCTCCCATCGCCTAGCTCTGTCGAACCCAGATGAAAGAAGAAAAAGAATGTAGAAGACTGGATCGAGTCCAAGACGGTTCAGGGAAGGCTGGGTCCGTTGCGCGGGATGGGTAGGGAGAACAGTGACATCGCGGAGAGGTGAGGCGGTGTCTTGTGTACGCCGCCGATGAAGTGGGGAGGAAGGGCGGAGTCGGAGCCTCCCAGTTGGAGACAAGAGGGCAATGTTGGAGTAATCACAACTTTGAGGGGTCTTTTACTATCTTACTTATGTTTAGGGAGCTGTTATGTAATTATCCCAAATGGTTGAGATCAAACGGAACCTACATTTGTGATTACCTATGAATTCAAGAATACTTTCTCTGTTTCCGCCATCATAAACTAGAAGAGAGTTCAAATTGCTGAAATTCTTCGGTTTTCTCCTTCTTTTCTCGGCCCTCAGCTGCGTATGCTCCCTCTATTTGTAAAATATTGTATCATTTGTTCTGACAGTTTCACATTATTTAATCTATGATTTATTTTCTTTTATTTTTAGACATTAAAAACTAGAAAATTCATATGTGAATTTTAATCTGATATCTAAGTTTTCTAAATATATTTTTTCTAAATTTTTTTATACTGGTTATCTTTATTAAAAATTGAGGCAAATATTAAATTTTAAAACAACACAGTCAAATGATATGCCTCAGGTCTCCAAAAGATGAGCCATTTATTTTACCTGTTTTACAGTATTTAATCTATGATTTTTTTCCATCTATGCTTAAATATCTAAAGTTAAATATTTTTTATGTGTATCATAATTTGCAATATAAGTTTCCTAAATATATTTTTTTAGAATTTTTTTGCACTATTTTTCTTTATAAATATTTGAGTCAAATATTAAATTTTGAAACAACAAAAACAAATGGTTCATCTTTTAAAGACCGGAGAGAGTATTTTTTACCGGATGAAGAAAATATTAGATTGATCCAAGCTTTTATTGAAAGATGAAGGGATAGTGGAGATAAATCTGGGTAGATAGATGGTCAATTTGTAAACTTTGAAAAAGTTAAGAGTTAATTTATTAATTTTTAAAAGTTTGGGGTCAAATTGATTATTAGAACATTGTGTTTTAACGGAACATGACGGAATATTCCATCTGTTAACGGAGCGACTGGTAAAATCACTTCTGAAACAAACTTTAGTGGCAAACGTCATCTCACTTGAAAACATTAATGGCAAAAAAGTACTCAAAAGTTGTTAAGTGGCAAAATCGAGCCACCGGGTATACATCAGTGGCAAAATCGAACCTTCTGCCATTTATAAATTTGGATAAACCAAACACATTAATGGCAGGGAAGAGTATCAATATCACCACTCTTACATGTGATAGAGGCTATTTGGTTGGCTTAAGCCATTGGCTTAAGTTCAACTTAAGTTATTTTTTTGCATGTAGGTGAAGATTTTCTTTGTATTTATTACTTTTAAACATATATTTATCTATGTTTGAGTAAAATACAATTAAATTCTTCATATACATTCAAAAATTTAACTTACGTTAAACTTGAGCCAATGGCTTAAGCCATTGCTTAAGTCAACCAAATAGCCTCATAGTGTCATACTAGAGCCTTTTGAAGTGCATGGAAAATGGGCTAGTCCAAGGACATGGGTTCGAGACTGGTAGAGGCAGTTTTCTGCAAGCTTTCCCTAGAGGACTTGAACTAACTTCCTTAACTCTAAAAGCCTCGTATTATGATTTTGAATATGTGTATGTTGCGTACGCGTGTCGATTCATACATACATCCAAATATATATATATATATATATATATAGAGAGAGAGAGAGAGGGATGTGACCTTTTGTTTCTAAAGATAATTGAAGCACTTCATTTTTTTTAATGATCTAAAAAATATTCATTGACAGAGAATTCATCCCAAAATCAAATATAAACTCCAGAATTACCTGTACGTTCTGAGGAAATATCTGAAGAAGTGCCTCTGAGTATTCCTCAGTCAGCCTCCTTGCTCTATCAAGTGTAGCTTTCAGCCTCAGTGACCAGATTGTTTTCCCATCCTCTTTTCCTACATCCACCATTGGAAAAACTAGAATTAATAATAAAAAACAATAAATTAAAGATACTGAAAGGTTGCTTATATGCACATGGTGTTGAGTAAACTATGGATACAGCTTACATATTGGAACCAGAATATGAGAGTGATAAAGGAAACTATCAAAGAGCATAGTGAAATACCTTCCTTGTCGGAAAGGCCTTTCTCTTGCCATGTAACAAGCTCATTGCCAATAGCAGCGCATTCTTCAGGTCTCCAGCCTGATAAGCCAAGCTGACGAATCCCAACCAACAAGGCTGAAAGTGGATTACTCCAAGAACTTACATTCTTCGATTTTACATTATCTGCAAGCCATAGAGCCCCTCCCACAGCTTCAAGTGCATTGAGTAATCTAATTAGATATATGACACCAAGTTCATCAGGCAACAAAAGAACAGAAAACAAAAATCATATATAATTATAGAATGCGCAAGTGAGAAGGCCTGCAAGGCAGTAACACCTGCTCAGAAGGACAAATGAGTAGTCTTCAAGGCCAATCTCACAGAGTCTCCACTGCAGTTGTTAACACCCCCAGAAAGAAAGAAAAATATATGAGGGCCAGGGATCAGGTAGACAAGAACCTTATATCAAAGAAACCAAGATATTACATGTTTAAACATCTTCTGATATAAAGATTACTGTGGTCAAATATGTTAAGATAACTCACCTTTTGCCGCATTGCTATAGCAGTATCAGGAGCATCATTCCTCAGCCCACTTTCAAGACCCTTTGTGATAGTTTCTCTCAAAGCACTCAAAGACCTTAGAGTTTTGATCAGCTCCAGCATATTACTAGACTCTTTTACAGAATCTAAACTCTGAATATATACAAAAAATGGATACAATAAAAATTTGGAAACTAAAAGCATCTGAAAGATATGCGTGATGATACATTTTATAAATGGTACACATAAACGCTACAAATCGAAATTAAGGGAAGAGGAAAAGGCCATTGGACATCAAAATAATAGCTGGAAAATAGAATGTGATGACAGCTGCAAAGGGGGAGATGATGGCCTGGCATTTTACATCATAGAATAATAAATATAGCTCATGATATTTAATTCACTCTCTTTGATTCCATTTACTCTCTTCCTTTTCCTTTCCAGTATCTGCTTCTACAGTAGAAACTCATTTACCACCAGGATGGAAAAGGATATTATAGTTCTTTTTCTAATTATTACTTCCTTCAGTGATCACTTGATCACATCAAAAAAAAATTGAGGCATATGATGAGGTTCAAACAGAATTATCATATAGATTGAACATCAGCTCTCCAAGATTAAGAAGGAAATGATTATGCTGATTTGTTACAGAATATTTGAGGCAGTTCATTCTTTAAAGCAAACATCAAGGAAACAAAGGAACTTGTTTGTCATGCAAAGAAGGTCCTTTGTAATACTTGCAACTATGTAAACTAGCAGAAAAACATTCATGAAGACCATGTCATTGTACACGATAAGATACCCATCACAATGCAGAAGAAGCCAATCTTAGATGGGATTTCGTCAAGCCAAGTTTAAACAGCTATGACCACCCTGATTGAACTGTTTTATACTCCCTCCATCCATCAAAAATTGAACCATTTGACTTTGTTGTTTCAAAGTTTTATGTTTGACTCAAATTTTAACAAAGATATAGTGCGAAAAAAAAATCAAGAAAAAATGTATTTAGAAAATTTAGATTTCAAATTATGATACACATGTGAGATAGAGTATTTAATTTTCAATGTCTAAACATTCATGAAAAAAATTATACGAGTAGATTAAATACTGTGAAACTGTCAAAACAAATTGTTCAATATTTCTGGACAGAGGGAGTACCTTTTTGCACTCCATAAATGCTGTGAGAGCTGAACAGCCCCGTTCATCTAAAGATTCTTTAATTGAATCCAGCTGCTCAGAGAGGCTGCAAGAAACAGGCAAAACATTAGAGCCCGCAACCAAAAGTAAAGCAGAAATTAATAAGGACTGGAGCATGGGAATGGTTAATTTTTTCTTTACAATTAATTCTTGAGGGATTATTTGATATCAAACTGTAGGCCTAAAAAGCCAGAACTAGCCTACAACAGTTTTTGTAAAAGGTAAATTTACTTACAGAGTATAAACTTACACTAGGTTGGTCAAAGTGATGTTAGATGAGGTAAGAGAAGACCCAAACTTACGTGGACAAGTCTGGTACTGAGGGATCTTACTCGATATTGTTAGCAACAAAGCTGAATGCAGAGGTAAGATTCAGGTAGCTGACCCCAACTAGTTGGGAATAAGGCTCAATTTTTGTTTAGAAAGATGCTAGATAGCAAATTATCATACCTATATGTTATATACTATCAGCTTCCATATTTACATTAAGGGTGTGTTCTTTTTGGAAGTTTTTGGGGGAAAAGTTGATTTTTTTTGAAATTTGATACGATGTTTGTGAGAGGAATAATTTGGAGGGAAAGATTGATTTCACAGATTCTTGTTGGATTTTTGGTGAAAAGAACACACCTTAGGTCTGGTGAAGAAACCCTAAAAATAAAAATAACCCATTTAGATTAACTAAGAAACTCACTCTGGACTATTCAATGACGCTAAGATTCTGCATACCACCAGGCCATAAGCCTTTTCGCCTGTTGAAGTATGTTTAGTCACACTCCTATGAGGCCCCAGTGATAGTTCTGTAATTTCTTTTTGTTTGATGAAGATAGTTCTGTAATTTACCAATGTTACTATCACAATCTCAAGCCTTCTGCTCCTTTGTTCTCTTTGTTCCTTTTCGGATTTTACAGGAGAACAGCTCATACCTAATCGAACTATACCAGCATTATAACCATTTTGTGAATTTTAACCCACGATGCATGTCAAAAACAGAACCTAGGGTGCCTCGCCCAAACCATGATTTTTTATGCATGCAGAATTATCTGCTAAAACAAATTGTGTGAAGTAACAAACTCATCCACTGAAAGAGTTATGACTTAAAGTTAGAACTGAACCTTCCTGCATTGAAGAAATCTTTCAGTTCTTGATGAAATATTTTCAATTGCTCAACAAATGCTTCACTGTACTCCCCAGGATTCTTGGTGACTCGCTGAAGCATTGCTTCTGTCGCAATTAAATCTTCTGGGCCAGCATTGCGATGGAGCTTGTTTTGTATGGTATGCTTTATTTCTTGCTGATCAAGCCATTCAAAGATTACTAACCAGATTCTAGGAAAACTAATAAACTATCTACTGGATACCTTAAGGTCATGAGGTATATCATTCCGATGAGCTATATCTCTAATCCGAGTCAGTGGTACAGAAGCTGTGAATTCTGCCTTGAATGATGGTAAACAGGGATGGATTTTCCGAATAACAAGAATTTCCTGATGTAAATAGAAGAAAGTGACAGAAAACGTTAAGAGCTACACTAAAAGTACATTGGTCATGGTCTAAGAAACTGAGAAAAGTCACTACTCACTAGCATCCAGGAAGGACTAATGGAACTTACTCCAATCCAACCAGCAAACAGAGTGCATTCAGTCTTTTACAAGCAAACTATAAAAACAACACACTTAAGGATGCAAGAGCAAGGGTCCATATCTTAAAAAATGCACTGAACAGGACGAAAGAAAATGTTAATAGTGCATTTGGCTAGCATTAAGGGGCATTAATACCAAGTGACCTTATTTTATTTTATTTTTGAAATTTTTTGGTGTAGAACTAATATCAATCGAAAGCTAATAGTATTTGAAAATAATAATTGATAGAAACTGATTTTAATCATTAAATTACTTCTATGGATTTTGCTAAAAAAGCCTTTATACAATACAAATTTAAGAAAATATTCTCTATGAAATATTATGGGTGTTTCTGTTTCACTTTTTCTCCTCAATTTTCACATTATTCTCAGTTTTACATATTTTTTTTTGTAGAAATTCAAATCATTTGAAAGCTTATACTCCCTCTGTCGCTTAAAACTTGTTACAATTTCTTTTTTGAGTTGTCCCAAAAAACTTGCTACACTCCTTTTATAGAAATCTTTTTATACCGACTTTACTTTACTACCCTTACTTTGTCTTACCGCTCAAAAAGCTACTTTAGTCTTATTTGCGTATTTCACATTTTAACCCTCAAGTCAACAAATTTCCTTAATTCAAGTGACAGTCAAACCTGTGCAAGTTTAAAGGGACTGAGGGAGTACTGTGTAATAAGTTTTACAACACTTTTTGAAAAGTAATAAATTTTCTATGGTTCTCTTAACTTATCAAACAAATAAATAATACTTACTTTTTATGAAAAATATTTTGAAAGACTTTCTTGAGTTACCTAAACTACAAAGTTTCATATAATAATGATACTAATTTAATTAAAAATTATTACTAGTAAGAAAGTGCAGAAAACAATCAGGAAAGGAAATTGAAACGAAAACCCCTTATACCGATATACTATCATCTTATTGGTTTTGGACAAAGGAACCAGAAAAGAAAAAGGACTGCATTAATGCCCATTAACACTAGCCAAATGCACTCTTAAAGGTCATGTTTGTATGTCAGAGCACCACTAGCTACATTAATATTCTCCTTTTCTATCTGAAACTACAAACATCCATTTATAATTTCCATATTAATCATTTGACTCCCTATATCCAAATATTGAAGAAAATAAATCATATCGTAACAATTTTCAAGGACAAAGGGAGTACATTCATGACCACTTTATCTAAGAACAAATATCAATCATTCTAGTTCAATCATATCTATTTCATCAATCATTCTTACAGCCTCAATTTATATTCATGAAGTCCACTTATCCCTTATTTGCACGAGTTTAGGATGATTTAACAGTGATCAGATAGTATTGGTTTATGAGAAGTAATCCACTGTCATACAGCTGGATCACAAAACTGATTTATGTGTAAATGACTCTTCAGAAAAAATAAAAAATTTGCGAATGCATAGAATACTTAAAAGATCCAAAAATAAAGACAATGAGCATGCAGACATTGAAAAAGAAGTAGTCCATCCTTTATTCTTCCAAGCGTGTCTTTGTCCCATTAAATACACATCAAGGCTGATTTATAATAAAAGAAGTCTCTTAGAGAGTTCACAGAAAACCTCCTAGAGAAGTGTAAAACTTCCTAGACAAGCAATAGGTTATCAGATGTTGCCATATACACAAACTTATGCATTGGTGCTTTGCTCAAGTCTTTTATAGTTTTTAATGTTTTTAAAGAACGAGCAAAATTTATTCGAAAGGTGTAAAAAGAAATAAAAAAAATGGAGCATCAAAAACTACGAATAGGGTGAAACAAAAAACGACGATTCTATAATGAATAATCAGATAAAACATTAATTCCTTAACAGTACTCTCAATCACTTCAAAAACACATGAAAAAAGCAGAGAGAATTTAACAAATTTGTGAATTAAAGACATAAATGTGAGCAATAAGCCTCAAACTTGACTGAGAACCTACGGTAAGGATATGAAATCAACTAATTGCAAGTCAAATTAATATTTAGATGGGAGAAAAGATTAAAACTAAAGAAACATTGTTCAAGTCAACATCAAAGAGAAAATGTAGCACCTGAGGTTTAGTATCTTTTTTACTTGATAGTCTTTCCAGTTCACGAAATATAACCCTTGAAATCTCAGCATGTTTATTTGGGCGGTGATGACCCCCATCTTCCAAACAAGGAATTTGTCCAGTGTTTATCCACTACATAAGGAAAATAAATTACAAAATCAAGAGTAATCAACCACTATAAGAAACCCGGAGACGCAAGCTGCATGCTGCAGTAAAAACAGAAAAACAAAGAGAAGTTATGTACAAAAACCTTAAGATATATAGCCAAGCATGTCAAGGCATCTAACAGCTCCCCATTTTGCAAGCTTTCAGCTAAGAGGTCACGTACTACTTCCAGCTTTCACCAATAAAATAGAAAAGATAGGAAAGAGAATGTGTCAGATCCTTCAACTTGACCTATGTCAAATACCAACTGAAGTTTCACAATCCATCTAACCATGTAAAACAACAAAATACATGTACAGTGAATCTTATTTAATTTAACTCATTTTAACTGCAATCTAGATTACTTAGGGGGGAAGAGAAAGAAATGGAAAAGATATACAAGCATAATAGTGCTTTACTGACACCCATCGCAAGCTAAAGAACACAAAGGCATCCAACAGAATAAACTAATGGAGACTGCATTTACATGGTTAAAGTACACATTCCAAAATCCAGCATCTGTGTACTTGATACTTATGGAAAACCAAATATATTTTGAACCAATTAGGATACAAGAAAGGTCTGACTGTTTACACAGCTGTTTCTTTTGCTGAAAAATTGGGAGAAAAGTTGATATTTTTTAAAACTGGAGGGAAATTTTACAATATTATTACATGACTGGCAATTAATGGATGAGCAACCACAACTTAGAAACACAGTAACTAAACATCTAGGGTTCTATAAATTTCAATACTCTGCACCTTTCGGCAACTGACTTTAAGAAAAATACTCCCTCTGTCACATCAAAGATGATGCATTTGACTGGGCACGGAGATTAAGAAATGTTAAAAATATAAAGTAAGCATATAAGAGAAAAGTAGTTTTTTTTGAGTGGGAAGGGAAATGAAGGGTAATAAAGTAAAGTTTGTGTAAAAATATTTTCTTTTTAGGAAACGTATCAATTTTGCTGGGACGACCCAAAAAGAATATGTATAAATTTTGTTGGGATGGAGGGAGTAACTTAATGTTCCAGAAACATGGTTGGGATGAAGGTGTTGTTTGATGATGACTATGATGATGCTGAAGTTCCAGATTCCAGAAACAATCTCCTCGACATCCAAATTTGACATGAAGTCTAAAATGCAGTCAGGACTCAAACATGAATGGAAACTACAACTCATATGTGCGCTCGTAGTCGCTATTGGAACAAAAGAAACTAATGAACAATTTAGAATTCTGATAGAAATTAGCTGCTAAGCAGCAGGCTATCAAATGTTCACATGAGCTAGCAACAGAGAGTACCTTTCTCCACCAGTTCCTTGCATTTTTATCCCCTTCCACTAATTTCAGAGGGAACCCTTTAAGGCCTGAAGTGTCCAGTCTCCTCTCAGATTCTCTGTTCCCATGCTCATTTGATCGCATGAAAGATGCAGCCTTTCCTTGCCACTGATCAATAAATGTGCTTCC
The DNA here is from genome assembly GCA_038382905.1 of Daphne laureola. Lineage (NCBI taxonomy): Eukaryota > Viridiplantae > Streptophyta > Magnoliopsida > Malvales > Thymelaeaceae > Daphne > Daphne laureola. The sequence goes on from JBBYHH010662045.1 coordinate 11,800, forward strand.
CACTGCTTCAGCGTGATCAGGAGCAGCAACAACCCCAGAACCATTCTCACCCATGCCTCGGAATCTCTCACCATTGTTTTCTGAACCCAAGGGCAACAAGTCCACAACCTCTTCTGTAGAATTCCAGCGGCATACCAGTTCAAAACTCCCACCATCAGGAAGCTTCAGAATCCGGTTATCCCCACCCTCCCACTTCAGAGTCTTATCTTTACCCGAAACCACAAACTTAAACTCAACGGAATCACCCCCGTTTAGCTCCAACTCACACACCCACCCCCTCTCCGTCCACCCTAGTGGGACATTCTTCTTCCAATTCCCCAATTCTTTAGCAGAGCCACAAACCACCACACTCTCACCGAACTCGACTTGGTGATCCAACCGAACCCTAAGCAGTACCTTTCCACCACTCGACTTCCTCTCTTCTCTCCTGCGGCATACACAATCCACAATCAAAAAGAAAGTAATTAAAACATTCAAACGAAACAACAGACGATTACGAGGAGGAAGGAGAGAAACAAAAACCTAGTGTCTGTAGAGGAAACAGCGCAGACGATTCGCGAAGAACGAGTGTGAAGAGGCGACGATTGCTGCTGCTTCTTCTGCTGGTTGAATCCGGAAATGAAACTCCTCGGTTTGGAGAAGAAAGCAGGTTTCGAGATGAATTTCGACCGACCAGGAGAAGAGAGAGAAGAACGGTGCGGAGAATGAAGGGAAAGTGAATCCATTTTCGTCTTCCTTCTTTCTTCTGGTTTTTTCTTCGGAAGGTTTATTACCAAGAGGAGGACGAGAGAGTCGCGCCTTCGGCCTCGTGATCGGGAAGCGGGAGCTTGAATTTCCGCCACGTGGCTAACTTTTCAGATTTCAATAACGGATCCAAGCAAATATCTCCACTCAACACGAAAGGTATTTCCACGTTTAGTCCATAAAATATGGAATATGTTGTTTGATTGTCCCTAAACTATAAAGTATTACTCTCTCCGTCCACAAAAAAAATAATCCATTTATTTTAACAGTTTCACAATATTTAATTTATAATTTTTTTTTTTATGAATGTTTAGATATTAAAAATTAAATATTTTATATGTATATCATAATTTTACATTTAAATTTTTTAAATATATTTTTTTTTAATTTTTTTTAAATTATTTATCTTTTTTAAAATTTGAATCAAATATTAAATTTTGAAACAGTAAAAATAAATAGATTAATCTTTTATGGAGGGAGAGAGTACAAGATGGTCCCCAAAGTGAAAATGTCATTTGGCTGATGTGTGGTCATTTCCGTTAGAACTAGATGATCCTTACCTCCCACATTTTTAGGATTGCAACTAGACATGACAACGGTGCGGTTAAACTGCAATACTCCCTAAATAGCTAATCGCTAATCGTGATTTTTTCGATATCTACGGTTAACGGTTTTTACGTAATGATTACAAGTTCACATCCAAAATCGTTAATCGCGAATATCCGTGGTTAACGGTTACAACCACGATTATTAAAATAGACCATACAATTTTTTTACAAATTACAACGCAGCTCCAAACTCCATGAAACCAAAACTCCAAGCTGAAATCAATAAACGAACCATGTATCAATCAATAAAAAAAATCGTTTAACCGCGGTCTGGAAATCTGGATTGGGCTGGATTTGGGTGGGTTTGGGTGGGTCTAGTATATACTTTATTGGGTAATCATTTAACCATGGTTAACAGTTATCCGTGATCTGGTTACACTCATACCGTTAACCGCATCCATTAAGCTATCGGTTATAAAAAAAATGTAATCGCCAATCCAGTGGTTTTAACCACGGATAAAACCGTAAAAAACGATCGGTTATCTGCGGTTAACAGTTCTTATCCGCCTCACTACCATGCCTAATTGCAACCCTCTTCCTCACCAAAAGCATCACAAAGCCGAAGAGTATTGTTATGAGTACATATAAAATATCCCCAAATATCTTCATAGTTTGCCACATCATCTTTAATTTCATGATTTTACTAATTATCATCCACTCACCTATTAACACATCAATTGTCACATTAATAGGGAGAAAAATGTGTGTCATTTTTAGTGACTCACGATATTTTCCAAAACTAAAACACGTTTGAAGACTAAAAAGGTATAGAAATGAAAATATTCCATTTTGGAATTGGATAATAGGTGTATAACTGAACAAAAACACGGTGTTTTTTTTCTTTCCTTTTTTTGGTAATTATACGCTACGCACGCATAAGAGTTAAAATAAGAAAACATGAACCACGTTTCAAAGTTGATTGCTCAGTGTAGTCAATCAATACCTCCCCCTTCCTCTCAACATCCAAGCTGATGTCATCCTCATCTTCCTCCTTCCACCTCCTTGAAATCTCCTTCAACAAAATCGTGATGTCTTGCCTTCATCGTCGTTATAGAACTCAAAGTGTTTAGACAACTTCTCAATCGCTCACCAAGGCGGTGAAGAAATTAGCCGAACTTACTACAAGGCCTTGGGGTAGCGAAAAATCAACATCGGAATGGGTAACGACAGGGCTAGCTGCTGCATCAGGTGACTGGGTTAGTCAAGGATGGTTGCAAGCTAGAGAATTAGTTGGAAGCAGGCAGATTTGTGAGCCGGAGGACAAGAAGGCCGTTGGTAACTAATTAACAGCTTTCTTTGTCAAAAATTGATCATCAATGGTTCAGAATTGATGCTCACTCGATTGTAAGTGAGTTTCACACATTTATTATTTATTGATGGATTAAAATTTGATGTATGTACCTTTAAAATATAGTTACTTTGATGATTAATTGTGTAATGTTGATGCTTAATCGCCCGTAAGTGATGATCGCACATTTTCATTACTCATTGATTAAAAACTAATATATCTGTCTTGAAAATAGGATTTTTTTTTATTTTTTATGATCAATTGTTTAAAATTGATGCTCACGTATTTTTCATTATTGATGGATTAAAAGTTGATCTATGTAGCTTCAAATGTGGTGTTAGATTGATGATCAATTACGTAACATTGATCCTCGCCTGTAAGTAATGATCACATATTTTCATTAATGATCAATTAAAAATTAATGCTTAACCGATTTCTAAAATTGATGCTCACGTTGTTAATAATGATGCTCTTAGTTTCAACATTGATGATCACCATCATCTCGTTCAAACACATTAGTTGCGCTTTATAAAATGATAATTACACTATAAATAATGATGCTCTCACTTCTAGTATTGATGATCGCCATCTTCTCATTCATACACATTAGTTGCGCTTTATAAAAATGATCACGCTGTAAATAATAATGCTCTCACTTCCAATATTGATGATCACCATCATCTCATCCAAATACATTAGTTGCGCTTTGTAAAAATGATGATCACACTGTAAATAATGATGCTCTCACTTACAACATTGATGATCACCATCATTTCGTTCAAACAAATTAGTTCTGATTTGTAAAAATGATGATCACCCTGTAAATAATGATGCTAGCTCTCACTTTAGACATTGATGATCACCATCTTGATCAAACGCATTAGGTGCACTTTGTAAAAATGATACATTGTAAATAATGATGATCAGACGCATTAAGTGCACTTTTTATCACCGATCAATTAAAAATCTTGTGTATGTGTCTTGAAGAATGATATTTTTTTATTTATGATGAGTTGAAAAATACTAAAATTGCACTTTGATAGATTGAAAATAAAGTATCACATATGTGTCTTGTTTTGTTTAGTTTTTTTCTCTTTCTATTTTGCTACTTATTACTATCATTGGATTGTAAAATAAAAAGATATACATTTTCTAATAAAAGAAGCAAACAAAAAGGGTAAGAAAAAAAAAAAGAAACACACTAGTTATGACGCGGTGGCAGTCTCATAAATATGCACAACTTTGCGCATCTTAAGCGATGCATATGGTATCCCGTACCTTTTTTTCTATTAAGGTTGTTTTAATTATCAGTCATTAAAGGTTCATTTAGTTGTGAAAAACTTTTTCAGTTTTTATTTTTAAATTTTCTTTATAAATGTTTGATAGTATAACTAACTTCTAGATGATGAAAAACCTTGTTTTTCAAATATCGGAAAACTCTAGTATTAAACTAGGGAATCTTGAAAACAAGGTTATCTAGTTTAACACTAGAGTTTTCCAACATTTAGAAAATAAGATTTTCCATCACTTTAAAAGTAGCTATATGATCAAACATTTACAAAGAAAAATTGAAGATGAAAAATTAGAAAATTTCCCACAACTAAACATGGTCTAACGTAACTTGAGACGATATTATGTGTAGATCATATCTGTTGAAAATGACATGAAAAATTAGTTCTAACTCCCATGCTTGGCATGAAAATTGTGTGATATGATAAAGATTAATGTGTATAAAGAAGTTCAAACATAAAATCAAATATTGGAAATAACACTTTTCAATCCATGAACACTAAGACATCCATAACATGGAAACACAAGCTATAAAAGCGTCAATAATTTTTTGTTTTTGTGAATCAACTGAATTTATTTATTTATTTGAGTCAAATACAAGTATAAAAGTCAAACGTGGGCATATTTGTGGGACAGAGGGAGTAAGTTACAAGGCAATTAAGTCACTAAAATAATAGAAGTTCATGTGTTCTTTGGAGTAAAGCAATAAGAACACAAAATAGCACCAAGATAGTTTACAAAGTTGGCACTTGATATTTGAACACGAGTACAAAATTATTTATAGACTAGTTGCATCCTACGTGCTTCGCGTGATGGAGACGCGATGAGTTATTGTTTGTTTATCTGATCGTATTGTTGATTTTAGAGTCGTGTTATAGTATACGTTGTAGATCTTATTATATGCGTAGAGCAGTTTTCGTCATTGTAATTGTCAAATAAGAGAATATGTTGTGATGTATGTGAAAGTGTAGCGAGCATATATCATACATTATGGAGATAGATATAAAGGTCTTGTTTAGGGGGTACGTAGCATGGTGCAAATGAAAGTACAAAACGTTTGAAGCATAGTAGTGTTGGTTAGGTGTCGCGGCTGCGGGTGGTTTCTCTGTAACATGGGATTGTGTGTTAGTTATTTTTTTGGTAAAGAAGTAATTTTTTATTTAGATATATATGAACAGGTACTTACATCGTAAGACTGCGTTTGGAAGTTCTCTTTGTCGGGTCGGAAGATGTAGCTTCTGCTGGACTCATGGTGGCAGTGTCGGTTGATTTGCTGGGGAGCGGAAACTGTGATGTTAATATAGGAGTTCCGCATGTCGTAAAATAGTAATGAATGTAGATACATGTGTATTTGTATTTTACCTTTTGCTCGATTGGGCAGAGGGGCTTTCTGGGACCGCCGATTGTGATAGTTGAGATGAGGAGGAGCTATCCATATGGCTCTTCGTTGGGGTGTATCCTGTTGTTGGGGTTGAGAGAGTGTGTTGGTAGAATATCTTGTTTACATTGAAGGTTGGTGAGGGCTCCTTAATGGATGAAGAGAGGACTGAAACTTGTAATACTTGGTGTTATCTGATCAAGTTTTTTATTGGAGGTGGCGCTATGAATCTGTCATTGTATGGGTCATTTACGAGAGTGGAAGCCTGACATCCAACCAGAGTTTGTGTTGTGCGCCCGAAAATCATGAAAGTTGCTTCTCCAATATTATTTAAACAGTCACGTTTAGTTTGTACCTATGATTATAAGTGGAAGATGATTTATTAATAAGTCTTGTACGGATATAAGTGGTAGGGTGTAATATGTGTTTTAGTGTGGTGGGTATTTTGAGGTAGAAATGTATGGTGACTTGGATTAAATGGGTTGGAAAGGATAAGAAGCGTACCATAGTTTTGGAAATTGATCATTATTGAGACAGTTGTACACCAGAAAGTGTCTTTTACTGAGTTGATGCTTCCGTTGCAGTAAAAGTAGGCACATCGTTGACGTTCATTCACGAAAATGCAATGATCAGTTGAGTTTGAGAGCGTTCTATCAAAGATAGGTCGTCGAGTTGTTCAACTTGTGCGTCCCATATACTGAGAGTGATGGTCTTCTCATTGGGTAAAAAAATATTGTAAAGTGATAGTGGATATGTTTTGATGACTTGTAATGGGTAAAATGCATCAATAGTCATGTAACTTTAATTATTATACCACCGGAATCCTGTTTTAAATTTTTGTACCATTAAAGTTTTGTTTTTTAATTTTTTTCAATTCGTAGTCATTTTCTATCCGTTAAATTTAACAGACTTTTGGGGAAAATCACAATTTCAGCAATTCAATTTTTTAAAAAACCTCTACTTACATCCCAAGTTTTAAACCTAACCATTTACAACATAGTCCTTAAATTTTAAAAAATTACAAAATGGTCCTCCAACTCTTAAAAAATTATAAATTGATCCTCAAACTTTCAATTTTTTTACTTTTTGGTCCAAAATTATTTACATTTTTAGTCCCTAAACTATGTTAAAAAATAAAAAAATGACCAAAACTTTAAAAAGTTACATTTTAGTCAGTGTGTGTGGAGCGGGTCCGATCAATACGGATCAGTAAAAAAAGGAACTTTAAAAAGTTTTGTTGGTGAATCGCAACCTTGGGCTCACAAATCGTGGCCTAGGATTCACGATTCGAATCCCTTGGCTACATTTTTTGCCAAAACGGAGCCCTGCTCGTCATTTCTGACGTTTCCCTATGTTTTCCGGCATGTCCGGCGGTGGCCAGAATGCTGGTGGGTTGGTTGAAACTTGAGGGTAATTGTTTTAGGTTTGTAATTGTTGGGGATGTGTATAAATGACTAGGTTTAAAACTTGGGGTGAAAGTATTTTTTTTTTTAAAAAAATTGAGTTGCTGAAATAGTCATTTCTTTCCAAAGTCCATTAAATTTCACGGAAACGGATAGAAAATGACTACAAATTGACAAAAGTTAAAAACAAAGACTTTAATGATACAAAAAGTTAAAA
>JBBYHH010662156.1:0-10326 GCA_038382905.1 Daphne laureola
TATATTTATTGAGAATCTTACCACCCATACTGAAAGTTGATTCAGATGCAACACTTGTGATAGGAATGCTCAATATGCCTCTAACCATTCGTGCGAGAGTTGGATATCGCATTTCATTTTCTTTCCAAAAATTAAGAGCATCTAGCTTCAAGCTAGCTGGTTGTCTACTCTCCATCAAGTATAGATCCAGTTCAGATTTTGAGTTGCTGGTCACTAATGCATCTAGCTCAAATTCCTACATCCAAAATTAACAATTCAACATATTTATTTTCAGTCTTACTATACCAGATTATTTTTGGTTAATCTATTTTCAGTTGTTGTTAAAAGGAGATCAAACTATGTTGAATTGTGTTCCTAAAGCTACTAATAATCATGGTTGTAGAAATCCTTCAGTGACACAAAAGTTTGACACCATACTTACACATAAGAAGAAGCCACACACGCACACATGTAATGAAATAAACATGTGAAGATGAATCAGCAAGTTACACGCATGTGCCTAATGATTTGGAAAATAAATACAAATTGATTTAGGACTCTTCTTATAGTTTTATTAGGACTAGCTAGACTTAAGTTTATTAGAATTAAAATTAAACCATGAATCTCCAATTTAGATACGAATTAGGAGTATATTATATTAGAATTTATACTTCTAGGTTTAGGCTCATTTCTAGGCTATACAAATGTGTTGAGTATTGCTCCACAAAATATATAAAAAATACATCAATGCTATTATATAAAAAACACCAACAAACTGCAGCACTTGCAAGTATTTGTAAGCAAGCCTCATAGCTCATACTCTCTAAAAAGCATATAATTAAGAAAAATAAAATAAAATTCACTTGTAAATCTGACTCAATTTGTTGACCAGCTTGTCCACTAATAGCTCCAGAATCAGGTGATACAGATGAATCAGCAGAACAACTCTCATACTGTTTAAAAAAAGAATACAATTGATCCCGAACATCCAAATACTTTCCAGAATATGATGGACCCATTTTCCCATAGCAATATTAGACAAAGATCAACTTATACCGAGGATCAAATATAACTGCAAAGGTGAGAACTACAGAAAAATCTTCCCAATATTTATCAAATTTCTCACTCATTTGTTGTTCCATCTCCTTTATTTCTACATCTTGATCACCTTTTGCCTCTGTTATAAACTTCTGCATGTGCCAAATATTCTCAAAGTAGAAATTGGCGGTAGGGTAATCAGAACCCGAAAAGAAAGTGGTCGTATCATAGAATGGCTTCAGAATTTTTTTAATCTTTGCAACTTTATCCCAAACACAATAAGAAGGACAATGTTCATAAGAAGAATCCACAATGTGCAACTACTCAAATACTGGATGATAAAGAAGTCCCCTCTCAAGCATTAAATAAGTAGAGTTTCATCTTGTAGGCACATCAAGCCACAAAGATTTTGAAATGTTCAAACCAACAGCTGTTGCACATTAAAAAAAAATCATTTTTCTTCCCTCTTTCAACCTACGAACATAGAGAACACTGTCTCTAATTCCTTTCAAATGATTACAAATTACCTTCAACCCATCTTGAACAACAAGATTCAAAATATGTGCACTGCATCGAACATGGAAATATTTTCCTCTGGAAACCAAAGCATTTCTCAAGTTTAACTGGTTACACAACAAAGCTTGCATGTGAGTCATGTTGCTTGCAGTGCATTATCCAAGGTGATGGAAAAAATCTTGCTTTCAATTCCTCAATCTTTCAAGAGTTCAAAAATATTCTCAAAGATTATGTTACTGTTATGTGGTCGCTGAAAGTGCTAAAAGCTCAAAACTTTACTCCTCAAAATCCAGTCACTACTGATATAATGAGCGGTTACACAAAGATACACTTCACCAATCATTGATGTCCACATATCACTTGTTAAGCATATCCGTCCAGGAAGTTTCTCTAAAGCATGCTTAACTGAAAGTTTCAATTTTCCATTGAATTTAATGATATTACCCACATGAGTGTTTCTACACCAATGTCTAACAGCTGGGTTCAAATAAGTAAGAAAACAACGCACCTCTTCATATTCTACAAATATGAATGGTAACCCATGTTTGATTGTGATTTTACAAAGATATTCTTTGAAAGTTTCATCATCTATTTTTAAAGGCAGAGAACCATTGGTTGCACGAATCTCACATCCAATGATAGTACCTAAATATCATGGACATGTGCTCAAATGACGAAGCAAATTAGATATTCCAGTATTTGAATCAGCTTTGTAAGGTTTAATATTACAATGGTTGCAGCTTGCTCTTTGTTTCTTATCTTCAAATAACTCACCACTAATAGTTGTAAACTCATCCCAAACCTTAGACCAAGTTCTCTTGCCACTAGGAGCAACTGGGTTTTCAGCTTCTTCAACATTGTTATCATCCATATTGTTTGACATTTGTACCGTTGACTCCATCTCTATAAAAGCAGCAGATATACACAAACAGAACCTAACATTACCAGTAATATCACCAAAACTTCGACAGAGAAAGAACCATTTCTAATGTAATGCAACATAGAAGCAAAACTTCAACAAAATTAGAGTCACTAGCAGTAGATATTTAAATTCTAACCTGAGAAGTTTGTTCTTCCTTCTAGAGAGGCAAAGATGGCTCGGTCGGTCACTGGACTAGAGCTGGAGGCAAAACTCTATTAGTGCGGTTGAAATCCCCGGAGCAAGAACACACGAAGTTGATTCAGAAAAAAGACCTTTTCAGTGGAGAAACAATAAATATTGGGATCAAATTGGCCAACCATATCTTCTTGCAAGTATACCGGAGAAGAGTGATCTCTTCAATTAAATTTGTTTGAGGTTCACGATTAGGGATATACTGAAAGAGATGATTTGGGAATTTAGGGCTTTAGGCGATTGCATCGCTGAGAATGACTTATGGATTTAGGAATTGGGATTGAGATTGTTAGTCACATGGTGTACTTGTTTTGTTTAAAATCAAAATGAAGTATTTTCAAAAGTAAATTAGAAGAAATATTGATTTGATCTTCAATTTTCAATTTTATTGAAGTAATATCCAATTCTAATTTTGTTGGAAGAATGTGCAATTTGCAATTTTATTGGAGTAATGTCCAATTCAATTATGTTGGAAGAATATTCAATTTTATTTTTAGTTAGATAGATCTCTAATTTTCAATTTTTTTAGACTAATATCCAATTCCAATTTTATTGGAAGAATGTTTAATTTACAATTTTGTTGGAGTAATATACAATTCAATTATGTTGGAAGAATGTTCAAATTTATTTTTAGTTAGATAGATCTCAAATTTTTAATTTTATTGGAGTAATATCCAATTCTAAGTTTGTTGGAAGAATGTTCAATTTGCAATTTTTTTAGAGTAATATCCAATTTAATTATGTTGGAAGAATGTTCAAATTCATTTTTAGTTAAATAGATCTTCAATTTCCAATTTTATTGGAGTAATATCCAATTCCAATTTTATTTAAAGAATGTTCAATTTACAATTTTGTTAGAGTAATATCCAATTCAATTATGTTGGAAGAATGTTCAATTTCATTTTTAGTTAGATAGATCTCAAATTTTCAATTTTGTTGGAGTAATATCCAATTCCAATTTTATTGGAAAAATATTCAATTTTTAATTTTGTTTGATTAATATCTAATTCAATTTTATTGGAAGAATATTCAATTTTATTTTTAGTTAGATAGATCTCCAATTTTTATTTTTGTTGGAGTAATATCCAATTTCAATTTTATTTGAAGAATGTTCAATTTGCAATTTTGTTAAAGTAATATCCAATTCAATTATGTTGGAAGAATGTTCAATTTGATTTTTAGTTAGATAGAAATCCAATTTTCAATTTTGTTGGAGTAATATCCAATTTCAATTTTGTTGAAAAAATGTTCAATTTTCAAATTTTTTTGAGTAATATCTAATTCAATTTTGTTGAAAGAATCTTCAATTTCATTTTTAGTTAGATAGATCTTCAATTTCTAATTTTATTGGAGTAATATCGAATTCCAATTTTGTTGGAAGAGTGTTCAATTTACAAATTTTTTAGAGTAATATCCAATTTAATTATGTTGGAAGAATATTCAATTTTATTTTTAGTTAGATAGATCTCAAATTTCCCAGTTTATTGGAGTAATATAAAATTCCAATTTTATTTGAAGAATGTTCAATTTACAATTTTGTTAGAGTAATATCCAATTCAATTATGTTAGAAGAATGTTCAATTTTATTTTTAGTTAGATAGATCTCCAATTTTTAATTTTATTGGAGTAATATCCAATTCCAATTTTGTTGGAAAAATGTTCAATTTTTAATTTTGTTTGAGTAATATCTAATTCAATTTTGTTGGAAGAATATTCAATTTTATTTTTAGTTAGATAGATCTCAAATTTCTAATTTTGTTGGAGTAATATCTAATTCTAATTTTATTGGAAGAATGTTCAATTTATAATTTTTTTAGAGTAATATCCAATTTAATTATCTTGGAAGAATGTTCAATTTCATTTTTAGTTAGATAGATCTCTAATTTCTAATTTTATTGGAGTAATATCCAATTTCAATTTTGTTAGAAGAATGTTCAATTTATAATTTTGTTAGAGTAATATCCAATTCAATTATGTTGGAAGAATGTTCAATTTCATTTTTAGTTAGATAGATCTCCAATTTCCAATTTTGTTGGAGTAAGATCCAATTCCAATTTTGTTGGAAAAATGTTCAATTTTCAATTTTATTTGAGTAATATCCAATTTAATTTTGTTGGAAGAATATTCAAACTCATTTTTAGTTTGATAGATCTCAAATTTCTAATTTTGTTGGAGTAATATCCAATTCTAATTTTGTTGAAAGAATCTTCAATTTGCAATTTTGTTGGAGTAATATCCAATTCAATTATGTTGGAATAATGTTCAAAATTATTTTTAGTTAGATAGATCTCTAACTTCCAATTTTGTTGGAGTAATATCCAATTCCAATTTCATTTTTGTTAGAGCAACGTTCAACTCCAGTTTTGTTAAAACCATGTCCAATTCTAATTTTGTTGGAACATTTTTTAATATTGAATAAATTTTGCGATATACAGAGTGCTTGGTTAAATTACTTATGCTTTCATTTTTTAATAAAGATTACTTTTGATCAACTAGTTTTATTCTAAAATTCATTAATTTAAGAAACTAATTATAGATCAAAAATTTCAAAATATTTTTTCCTTTATGAAAAATACATTTAAATATTAAAATTTTGCTTGAAGAATATATTTAAAGATCATTTAATGATAGTTTTTTAGAATTCATGAGTTTAATCATATTAAAAATCATTTATATGATCAATAAGGAATATATGTTGTAACCCGAATTTGACCCGGTTGTGACCCGATGTAACCCGAAAATGAAATTGTCTCAATCTGATTTCGACCCGAACCCGAATGAACCCAACCCAACCCAACCCGAACCTGAAAACAAGCAAACCCAATCTCAACCCGAACCTGAATAACCCGACCTGAACCCAACCCAACCCGAAAATAGTGAAACCCGAAAACAGCCTGAACCTGAATAACCCAACCCAAACCCGACCCAACCCGCCTGATTGACATCCCTACCTTCGGGGCCCTAAAGCACTAGTCCTGCTCCTTGCTTTTCTTCCCTGGACGCACCATCGACGTGTAGAGTCCAGACTGGATCGTCCGTTGCTTCAGGGGTCTGATCCTCCGATTGAAAGGGTAGTTAGGCTATGAAATCGGCTAGTGCTTGTGTCTTGATGGTTTTTCTTGTTTCGTACACAATTTCGTATTCCGATAGCTCGATGCGCCATATGCCCAATCTCCCAGAATGATCTATTTTTCTCATGATATCTTTTATGGGTAGGTTGGTTCAGACCGATATAGTGTATCTGAGGAAATATGGTTTTAATCTTCGGGCTGAGACGATGAGTGCATAGATTACCTTTTGTAGCATCAGGTACCTGACTTCTGCTCCATGCAAGGATTTGCTTACGTAATATACTGCTCATTGTAGTCCTTTCTCATCCTCCTGAACTAGGACCTAACTCACCGTTTTGTTTCTGACCGCCAGATATATTATTAGAGGCTTGCCCTCGGTGGGTTACCTTAGGATGGTCATTTCTTCCAAGTATGATTTTATGCCTTCCCATACATTCTGGCATTTGGGGCTCCACACGAAATTGGCCCTTTGGGCTGCCTTTTGCTCTTGTGTTAACTTCTCGCCCTTAGTGACCCCAATCCTTCCAGGTTCAACTCCTTCTTTGACCAGTAATTTAAAGAAGGGCCTGCATTTATCTCCGTATCTTGATATGAATCTACTTAGAGCTGTTATTCGCCCGAACAACCTTTGTGATGGAGATTGGGGTTTTCGTGTTCATGAGGGCTTTTATCTTGGCTGGGTTGGCGTCTATGCCTCGCTCGGAGACCATGAATCCAAGGAACATCCCTGCTTTTACACCGAACACACATTTATCACGGTTGAGTCTTAATCCGTACCTTCTGAACCGCTGAAAGACTTCTTCTATATCCCAGATCAATTCGTCTTCTTCCTTGCTTTTTATAATGATGTCATCTACATAAACTTCCAAGTTTCGACCAATTTGGTCTCTGAATATCCGGTCCATGAGCCTTTGGTAAGTGGCTCTGATGTTTTTGAGCCTGAAAGGCATCCTTTTGTAATAATGTATGCCGGAGTCACTAATGAATGAGGTTTTTTCTTCATCTTCGGGATTCATTCGAATTTGATGGTACCCGCTATTGGCATCGAGAAAACTGATTCTACCAGCCTGTCTACTGGTGGTGTTGGATAGGAGTTCTTCAGGCAAGCGTCGTTTATGTTGGTAAAATCAATGCACATACGTAGTTTGTCACTATCTTCTTTAGATGCGACCACTGGGCTGCTCAACAATTCAGGGTAGGAGGCTTCTCTGATGACACCCGCATTGAGTAGTTTCAAAATTTTCTCCTTGATGAAGACTTTTTTGATGAGAGCGTTATTACACTTCTTTTTGTTTATTAGTCTTGCGTTCGGATCAATGCAAAGATTGTGTTGAATTACTTTAGGATCAATCCCGGGCATGTCACTCGGAGAATAGACAAAAAGCTCTTTATTCGACTGAAGTAGGCTTACAAGTCTCGCTTTACTTCCCTCGGGAAGGTTACTCGCAATTCAAGAGGATCGTTCCTCTGTAAGGATGACTTCTTCTGTGAGCAGGTCATCAGTTCCTTTTTCCTTCAGTTTTTCAGGCTTCAGGCATTTTTGACTGATGGGCATTACATATTTTGCTTCCTTTTGAATGAAATAGATGGATGCATCGCCTTCATCTGTTTTGAACGTTACTGTCAAGTACTTGACATCGCTCCTCATGTGAATGGCTCCTTGAGTCTCTCTACCGATGATGACATTATATGCTGATGACACATCGATGACCAGTCATTTGACCATTAGAGTAGTGTACCTGATTTTTCCCTCGGGACCCGAACCCACGAACATAGTGGAGAGTTTGATGCATCAAGGACAGGTAATTCATCCGATCCCACCCCGTATGTGGCAGTGTTCACTGGGGTGAGCTTGCTTGACTTCAGATTTAGTCCTTTAAATATTTTGTCGAACAGTACATCTACGTTTGAGCCATCATGATAAAGGACTCTTTTGACATTAATTATTCCGACTCTGACAGTGATGACCAACAGATCATAGTGTGGGATCTTCACTTCGGTGCCATCGGCTCTCTTTACTTTATTTGAGGGCCCACCGTAATTGAGGGATGCGACCTCCATTGATTTTGTCTTTCTTTCGCTGGATCCCAGGGTTGTGGTGATGGTGTTGATTACTCCAGTGGCTTGGCCCGGGGACTTCCTCTACCTCTTGTCTGAGTCTGACTCCTCATTATCCTTCTTTTCCTTCCCTCGTGACTTCCTTTCTCCTTCTCCTGATGGTAGTTTCAGGAACTGTGCCAACAAACCTTTCTTGATGAGGTGCTAGATATACCTTTTCAGTTGGTAGCATTGTTCAGTGTCGTGACCATTCTCCCGATGGAATTGACAGTATTTTCCTTCGTTACGTTTGGTTCCTTCAGGCATTGCCCTCAGCCAACTCACATTTCCTTCTCTCTTCAGGGAAACTAGAACAGTGGTTCAGGAAGTATTAAGTGGGGGTCAGGATTCGAGTTTCCCCTCTATTCTTCCACTCTGTGCTCCTGAGTTTGTTTACCCTCGGACCTAACTTCCTATTGAGATAGTAGCTCTTGAGCTATTTTGTGCTCGTGAGTAACCTTGTACATTTCTTCGACGGATGAGGGATTCTTCCTTGATACCTTGTATGCCAGTCTTAAGTTCGGCAATAGGGCTTTGATGAAGGCCATGATGCGGATGTTATCGGCCAGATCTGATGCATGTACAGCCTCTCTGTTGAACCTTTCAAGAAATTCCTGAATGCTTTCATTCAGTTTCTACTTGATGTCAAACATCTGGATGGTCCGCTTTGCTGATCGCTTGCTCCTGATAAAATGGGTCATGAATTTAGTAGCGAGTTCTCCAAAGGAAGAGATTGAATCTAATGGCAAGGCATTGTACCAGCTTGATGCTGGCCCTCAGATGGTTACTTCCAAGCATTTGCATAAGGCAGCTTCGTCCGCTTCTTTGAGCTCCATCGCTCTCTTATAATTCCTGATGAATGCGTCTGGGTCACCTTTACCATGGTAAATTTCCAATAGGTGGGGGAGGCTGAATGCCCTCACTATTGGGCTTTCCCGGATCCTGCGAGGGAATAACCCTTCTTCATTTGAGGACCCCCAGGGCCTTATTTCTGATATCCTTTTGGGTCCTTCTCTACTTCCTCTAGCCTTCGCATCATTTTCCTGAGGACTTCATCTCTTGGATCTTCCCTGGCCAGACATTCGGGTCTTGGGGAACGGTCCCGAGTCCTTCGGATCCTCAGTGATCGGGATCTTTGAACCTCCCTTCCTCTCGCATAGCGATGGCCAATAAGTTTCAGGCTAGGAGTTTGGGCCCTTTCCACCTCGGTAGCCCTGTTAGAGTGTGAGATGATTGTCCTATTTCAGGAATGCCCCATCCTTCATCACCAGCTCTGCCTTTCCTGGGCCAGAACGATTCTAATAGTTCTGATCAAGGCTAGATCTAGTAGATCCGATGCCTGTCTAAAATTGCTTCTGTCTAAGATCGAAGATGCTCTGAGGCTAGTTCCTTCATTGGTCTGACCTGTGGGTGTACCATCAGCCATGCTTCTGGTATATTCCAGGTATGAACCTTCAGTGAGGGAATTCTCACCTTCAGGTCATGTTTCATGGGAATGGGGTGCCCCTACCAACTTCTATCAGTTGGCGTCATCCTGGGGGCCTCCGTCATTCCCACAGATGGTGCCATTTGGTGGCAGTCCTTCGATGAGGACAACTACGCTGTGGAGCCTCTGTCTTCTGATCTTGACTACATTAAGCTCCATCTCCATGTTTTGGTCATGTTAATTAACAGAATCTAAAGACCACGCCGAAGTTTTGCCCGACAGTGGGTCCTCTGATGCTTAAGTCAGTATAATGGGTGAAGAGAATGTGCCAGACCTTGGGAAAAGTTAATAGTTACCTTAAATGAAGGAATGGTGTCACATTTGTAATACTTTGGTAGGAAAGAGGCGGTTGGTGTCAGGTGACAGGTGGCAAGACTATCCCGGAGGCAAGCCATCTGGTAGTACTGTGCTGAGGGCATGACTTCGGTTTCGGGTATGATAGCTTCAACCATTTTTTAGTGGGCCCCCTTTCCTAGGTTGCTGACTTAAGTGTTTCTGTGGGCTCTTTGGGTCTATAAGCCTAAGCAGTGCCTTACTTTGGACCTATTGGCCATCAATTACCGTAGATTTGTACAAGGATTCTCAGTTATTGCTTCATCCCTCACTCATTTGACTCGCAAAGGGAAACGATTTGATTGGACTGAAATCTGTGAGTAGAGTTTTCAAGAACTAAAGAAGAGATTAACAGAGGCACCAATACTTATTCTTCCAGATCTAGGTACACCATATATTATCTACACAGATGCCTCTAGATTTGGATTAGGATGTGTATTGATGCAAGGAATGAATGTTATTGCTTATGGTTCGAGACAGCTCCGACCCCATGAGTAAATCTATCTGACCCATGACTTAGAGTTGGCTACAGTAATATATGCATTGAAGCAATAGAGACATTATTTACTAGGAAACACCTTTCAGATATTTATAGATCACCAAAGTCTGAAGTACCTGTTCACTCAGAAAGAATTGAGCATGAGGGAACGAAGATGGTTGGAGTAGATTAAGGATTATGATTGTACAATATA
>JBBYHH010662267.1:0-10326 GCA_038382905.1 Daphne laureola
AATACCCAAACATATGAAACTTCGTAGTATGCATGCACACAATTAAGGGTATGATAAATTACTTATGTGTTTTTCCCCTTTTCCTCTTTGAAGTGTTTTAGACAATGCACCTATTCAATGTCTGCATATGGACATGTATATCCCTGCATTGATTTGTGTGTACTTGATCAATCAACCAAGCTGGTAAAGTAGTTGGGATTGGTGCATGTATCTTTTATTCACTCCTGTGAAGTGCATCTGTTGCTTGAGACTGGCTGTGACCAAATAATCAATCCTAAGGTGCAAGTTTTGTCCTCAAGACCTTCCCCTTTGTGTTCACTTTGATTTTAATTTCAGTGTATCGTTATTTATCCAATGCATTGTTTTCATTTGGCTAGTGATTCTGTTTGCATGTTATTTCTTCACACATGCATGCCCGTATATGTACAAATACCCAAACATATGAAACTTCGTAGTATGCATGCACACAATTAAGGGTATGATAAATTACTTATGTGTTTTTCCCTTTTTCCTCTTTGAAGTGTTTTAGACAATGCACCTATTCAATGTCTGCATGCGAAGGTATCTTTCTCCAAGGTTGGCTTTATGAAGAGGGTTTCATCTGAAGCCTGGGCGAAAATATTCTCCAAGGTCTTACGTCTTGATCTGTGAACCATTTATTTGTAACTGTTTTTTCCTGTTGCACTTTTGTTTTGTTTTTTTTTGTTTTTTTGTTTTGTTTTTTCTATATATCTTCTGTTATTTCATCTGTTTATAAGTTTCTCTAATTCAGAAAATAGTTTGAAGTGTCATATTGCAAGAAGTACAAAACCATGCATTGAATGTTCTGATATGTATGCCGGCAGTCAATTTACCACATATCACAGATAACGTTTTGATTAAATATTTACTTATTTCATGTATGATGATATGTTCTGATATGTATGCCGGCAGTCAATTTACCACATATCACAGGTTGGCTTCTTTCAGCCTTTCTAATTTGTTAGTATGTGATCATATCATTATATTCAGAATGCAAATATGTAACATTCTTACATTGCATCAGAGTTCACTTTCACAGATGAACAACAATCAAGGAAAGAATAATAGCAAAGTGGTGTGAGATTTTGTGGATTCTAGTGAGTGCTAGCATTTTTGTATGATACTCCCTCCGTCCCAAATTAGATGCACACTTTGACTTTTACACTTGTGTTTGACTCAAATTTTCATTAAGAAGATATCGTTAAAAAATTCCAAAAATATATATTTAGAAACTAGAGATGCTCATTTATCATTTGCATATAAATTATTAAACTTTTTTCTTTAAAACATTGAAAAATAAAAATCATAGATTAAATGCTGAAAAAAAAGTGTAGCATCTTTTTTGGGACGGAGGGAGCAGATTATAAAGATGCCATTCAGAATTCTGCTTGCATCCAATTGGAAATAAAAAGCGAAGCGCTAGGATTGGAACAACTTGTTTAGATGCTATTGACCCTGGCAATTTTGTGTGACAGATAATTAGAACCAGAATTTGTCAGAAATGTATTTCACTTGATACATTTGCCCAAACGCCCACTGCTTATATACACAGAGAACTCTTGCTGAGGATCAGCAAGGTTTAGGAAAGAAAAGCTAATCCCTGATTTCAGTGGATTATAGGATAATTACAGCTATCTATAACCTGTCGCTTACAGTAAAAGAATAGTGAAACAATAACTACTACGTATCTTAGACCCCCTAAAGCTGGTGAGTTGATATTTTCCATTCCCAGCTTAAATATGAGCTTCTGGAAGTCAGGGCCAGGAAGTCCCTTTGTAAGTATATCTGCCAGTTGCCCCTAGGATGAAGTATAAGGAGTGTAGATTATCTTCCACCCCTTTGTAAGTACATCTTCTGAAATGTAGTTTTTTTGTTAACACTGTTTCAGTATGATGGGGGTCCAAGACTATCAAAAGATGACCAGTGCGTTGACTGTCTTGTGAGTGCTGCCTTCTCATTGGTCTCTGCTGACAGCTACAGAGATCGAAGAACACTGATGAAAGAGATTGCAGAGAACGTTCTCTCTGCTAAGTGTCAGGATGGAACTTACTATGTGTCCAAGTTGTGGTATGTACTTATTTCATGATTTTGTTTTCTACATAGAAATACTCCTATTATTTTAACTTAAGTTACTAGTGGACAGAAAAAGTGTTAAGTTTGCTCATTGTTTAAGCCTGTCTGTTATAATTTCATGACTACATTGCTTTTATTTCTGTTAATCTTTTAGGATGATGAAATGATTATAAGAGATACTTGATGCTTACAGGCTGCAACAGTGGTTGAAAAGAAAGAACCTCGATGCACCTAATGAAGCTGATGCTGGACCAACAATATCTATTAGATGTCCACATGGATACCTGATGCCTGAGCAGGCTGCTGGTGCAAAGAGAGTGCTAGTTCCTGAAAATCTGTGGTTGTTTTTCTATGAGGATTCACTTGCAGTGAAACCTAATGATCCTTGCTCTACTTTTTCTTCTGATTCTGAGGAGTGTCCTGAGTGTGGATTTTTGGAGGATTCTAGGAGGTGATTTGCATCATCTACCATTTTTACTCTATTACTTTCATGTATGTTTGATGCATATATTTTTTATGTGGCAGAGTGGTAAAGCTCAAACAACGTGAAAACCATGAGAAATTAGCCGTGGGGAAGAATACTCCGCTGTTCCTAAATTCTAGATATTATCTGGTGCCATCTTCTTGGTTGACAAAGTGGAGGAGATACATTACTGGCAGTGGTAAAAACACTGCTTCAATACCTGAGCCTGAAAAACTATGTGGTGTCATTAGCTCATTAAAATGTAAAAAGGTGAGGCCAGCTTTCTGTAGCATAGCAACTTAGTTCTGTTTTGACTAGCAGAAATTTTTGCCATATTTATTCTAGGAAGTTCCACCTATCTGCTGAAATATTTACTTGCATAATGAGTGAGATTAAAGTTTAATTGATTAGTTTCGTATATCCAGTTTTACATTCTATAATCCTCTTCTGCTTGAGAATCATCTTTCGTGAGTTTGGTTTTCTGATTTGGATCTTATTTTTCACTTTTACCAGCATTTACGTCTTGCAGAGAGGCCTCCTGGTGTTGTCCAGAAGCGTGGTTTGTATTTTCAGAAGGCTCCTAATGTAAGTAATATACCAAGTGGTATGCCAATGCCAAGACATGTATAGTTGTATTTAAATTGTTTGAGCATGCAACTGTACAGTTTATTTTTTTTCATCATCCATGTTGGTTTTGCTCATTGCTTGAATTCTAGATGCATAGGTTGACAATTGTCTCTGAGGATGACTGGAAATGCTTTTGTATGGAGTGGGATGCTTCAGAAGAGGATGGCATTTCTGCTATAATAGAGTTAAGTAATGAAGGAAATGATCATTTGGTTGGGACATGTCAGAATATGCCTGTATGTGATGAGCATCTTGCCAATGAAGTAAATGATGGGTTTCAATCAAGAATGCCTGTGATTCGGACTTCTCTTGAGGTAGTTTATTTCACTTTGCTCTATCTTGTAGAGTTTTTGTAAGTGTTCTTATTTCACAGGATGGTTCTCTATTTTTGTAGTCACTAGTTAAACTAGATTGCTGTATTTGTGAAATACATTTGCTGCTTGATTTTCCAGATTTAAGTTTTCAACTAGATGCATATTGTGCTTAAAAGGAGAAGTAAACTGATTTAGATTAGGTAAGATTTTACTTGGTAGAAGAATGCTAGTAGTAATATTGCAACCTTGATTTTGTCGGACAAAATAAGACACCCACCCACCCGGTGCACACACAGACTCACACATCAGTGGTGAAGCCAGTATTTGACCCATTAGGTGGCGGTAATGATTCAAATAAAAAAATTTGCTAACCAAATTGAAATTAGACATAAAATTAAATCAATTTCATTCGATTTTCTTGATGAATTAATGAATAATGATTAAAATTATCTTTAATAGGTTTGATATTCATCTATTTGGGACGACTAATGATTCTAAGATATATACATCTAATCCACCAACGGTGAAATTTCTTTCCATCATATTTTTCATGGGTAGTGAGAGCCTACAGATTTAGTACTACTATAAAAGTTCAAGTGACTCAGAAATTTGCTTTAATAAAATGTTGATAATGAAAAAACAATCTTACAAATGGATAGAATATTTACTCACGATTCTATGTTTTGGCAGTGTAACTTTTCTTTCATCGACACTTTTTTATAGAAATAAATCTTGCATCCATCATGGATATGTAAACCGTAGAATGAGTTAGTATATTATTAGATTAAGAATTGGTGTTTGGATATTGGAGTGGGTTGAGATTTTTTTTTCAATTTAAGCTTGTTTCAAATATGTAAATTTGGATTAAGATAATGGGAAAATATTCTCAATTAACCTAAATATACACTATATTCCTACATTTAAAAAAAAAAATTGGGGTGGCAGCTTCCAGCCCCTGTCCCTAAATAGCTCTGCCACTGTCACACATTGTGGTCATTCTAACTGTCAGGTACTCATTACTATCTTGTTCAATTGGTCCGATCAACATGGATAAAAGAGCTAATTCTGCTTGAACGAATTTGTTGCCCTTCAAGCCTGTATTACAAAGTTCGTCTTCCAAATAATTGTTTTTGCATCTACTGCATGTAAAGAAAATCTTAGCTCTTAAGCAAACCAAATATGTAGTTTGTGAGGTGTTACTGTGTTAGTTTCATTCATTGAGACTATATCATCTACAAAAAGTAGGCATTCAAGGACTTACTATCATTTTTAATAGTTAAGATTCTAGAACGGTGCTTAAAGGTTAAGGGCATTCAGAAAGTGTTGCAATGACTCTCCTGTACATAAAAGCTTTTAGCCTAAAAGATCATGCAAGGAAGCTTAGGGTCCGGGTCCGTTTAGTTACCAAAATTTTAATTTCAAAATTTCTTTGTAAATAGTTGGATGTATAACTAGTTATTAAGGAGAGAAAACTTTGTATAACGCAGGTGTTAAAATAGAAAACCTTAATTTGAAGTTCTCCATTTTAATACTAGAGTTTTCAAAATTTTGAAAACAAGGTTTTCTATCACTTAATCACTAGTTATACATCCAAACAAAGGAAATTTGAAATAAAAATACTAGAAAATTTTCATAACTAAACGGACCCTTAGTATTAGTACTAGGTTTTCTATGTCTATTAGTACTAGGTTTTCTATGTCTATTAGTATTAGGTTTTCTATCTCTTCTAGTATTGGAAGTTTCCTTATCATATAAAGGGCAGGGGTCTTGTGAATTAATCACACCCTGAAATTATCCTATAAATCCAAAATGATTGTTGCTACGCACTTTGTCATGTAAATGCAATTTTGAAACTATGGCTACTTGGAAAATTAGGACAATTAATCACCATCCTTAGTCAGAAAGTATAAACACAAGAAAAGCTTACCTCAAACTGTATTTTTCCGCCACCACCCATTCCTTCCAACTCCGCCAGCACCTCATGCAAGTTCCCTGTTCAGTTAAATCAAGATTTAAAGGTTATGTCCAGCAAATTGTTCTAAAAGCTTAAAACAAATACCACATACTCCCTCCGTCCTAAGTGTGTTGTCCCCTTTCCTTCGTATACATTTGGGACACGTTTGCATAGAAAAATAAATAAATAAACTTACCCAACACCTTTTAGAAAAGCTTGTGCACATGCTCAATGAAGAAAGCATCAATACATGATACTTTTTATTACTATTGAAGGATATATATACATATATATATATACAAGGCATTAAAACTGCGTTCTGAAATCTTTTGCTGCTTACCATCACATAAGCAATTCAGGGTAACAGTAGCATTTCCCATGCGCTTATGAGGAGTTACAAGGTTTGCATCCCACGCTGCAACCTGTTGTTCATAAAGTAGGGAAGATAATGGAGGATGCTACTCAAGTTGCTAAATATCTCAGAAAAATCAAGCACAATCCTTTTGATCCTTCTGTACCTGGGCTTAAGACCACTACTTTGTGCTGCTAATTAAAACATACTGGAAGCACAATAACAAGAATACAAGACACAAAATAGAAATTTTAAACCTGAATACTCTTAGTGGGTTGCAGCTTGATGTTTAGGAGAAAGTCTTCATTCCAAGTTGGTTCTTTCTTCCTGCGATGATTATGTACAGAATCAGCTCTACTCTGTTTTCTCTGCTCTGATGAGAAGATTAAAATTCACAAAAACATGATTCATCCAGCTCCTACTGTTGCCTAGACATAATATCATTCTACTTTGTCCCTAAAAAATTGGTGCGTTTCTTTTTCGGCATTTAATCTAAGATTTTTTTCTTCTTCAACATTTTAATGTATGAAGTCAAATAATTTATATGCAAAGTTTAGTTCAATGTTTCTAGTTTATATATACGGAGTATATTTTTTCCAAAAACTATTTTTATAAATTATTTATAGTAAAAATTTGAATCTGCCATTGCATCGAAAAAGAAACGCACCAATTTTTCAGGGATGGAGGGAGTATGAAGCAGAACCCCCTTCTATACAGGTGAAGTCTTAAGTATGTCAAAATCAACGATTCCCCAACTACCCGTATACAAACATATGCACACATGCTAGAAAATACCTCCAATTTCCAACACATGCCATATAGCTTAAGCGTCCATATCACTGAAGCATATACAAACCTAAATAATGATTGGTTGAGAACATCAATGACTTACCCCCATTTAGTTTTGCTTTTGACAACTTGGCTATCCAATTGCATTACCACATAAGGATCACTCGTTCCCTTAACAGGTAGACAAAGATCAAAAAAGGTACTTAATATATAACAGAAAACACAACCCTACACCAAAATTCTTGGAGGAAACGAAAAGCATACCCAAGGATCCATTGCAGGCAAATCAAAACCCCTTTTTAACTTTATAAACAATTGACCGTCGTAGATCTCGCGCACAAATGATCTGCAATATGTATCCCTATGTTAACTTCAATAGTTGTCAATGCTTCTTTATATTTTATGGTACATATACTTCAAGAAAAAGGATGCAGGAAAGAACTTTATTAGCAGATTATCAAAAGAGCAATGCCAGACATACTCCGACAAATATATCGTTTTACAGTTTGCAGCATCAACCTCTTGCCTCCCAACATTTTCCTGAAAGAAAACAGTTAACACAAGAAAACCAAAACTCTGCTAGTACTCTTTATTTTTCGTACATAGTTCTTAGAAAGATATAATTACAGAAGTCTGGTGAACCAACCTAAACATGATCAGGGAAGCAAAATAAAATCTAAATTCTCTGGCTTTGAATTGAGTAAAAAACCACAATAGGGATGATTAAAATGAACCAAACTGATGTAGTGTGCCATTTACCAATTTTCGGCCTTTACTTTCAGCTATTCCTGCAGATTTTACATTTCTCCATTTCAAAAATGGATGCTGTTAATTTCAACTTTTACATATACGGCATAAAGTTTGAGCAGCAGCAAACCTCTGTTCCCAGCCCATTAACTTTCTAGCTACTCCAACTAGTCCATGAATTAAAACTCTGTCAGAACAATTAGTCCACTAATAGAATACTTGTTCAGCCAGTTAGCATAATCAACAAAATCAAATTCCAGAAGCCTAGACTTACTGGGGGGCTGATATATGCCTCGAAAGCAAAACCAGCGAGAATCACAGCCAGATTGATGTCGAACGCTGGTCGCTCTTCCTTCTCTTCTTTAACTTGAATGTTTTCAATTTCAGCTTTCATTTTGCAGAAGCGAAAAAGCGAAGAGAACCTTTCTCTACCTCCACCCCCAGCAGCAAAGATCCCAACTTGCCCAGAAAATGGTTTAGCAAAGTTGTGAACTTTAACGAGTAGGCGGCTCCGGCCATCGCGACGGTAGCGAAATTGTAAAAGCGAACACTGATTTTGCATCGACAGAGTAGCCATAGCTGATGCTCTCAGGACTGTGTACTCTTTCCGGCAGAGCTTAAACAAAAATATAAAATCAAAACTTTACAAAAAAAAATCAAATTCAAATGCGCGTATCGTGAACGGCCACGCAAGTAAGGAGAAGGAGAAGGAGAAGGTTCAAGAGAGACACGTGGCGAAATCTTATGACCCGACCCGACCCGAAAATAAATTCAGCAGCTTTTCCGCTGATTTTGAACGAAAACCCTAAAACTGAAAAACTTGTCTTCAGGACCTCATCAGTCATGGCCATCTGCTTTCCCAAGTTAGATTTCTCTCATGCTTCAAGTTTTTCTGATCTGGTGTAGTTAGAAAAGATTGAGGTCTGGATGAACCAATTCTAGCCAGCAATTTGATTTTGTATCATCTGACTGTCACTTTGCTTGCTGCAACTTTTCCTGTTGAGTGCTTGTTAAATAGTAGTACTACTATAACACTGACATTACAAATTGTTCTGTGATGAAACGTTCTGTTAGCCTCTAGGGCCAGATTATCTCAACTGTGATTGCCTTCTTTAGAAAGCAACCTATTTCAGTTGAAGGTATTTACATGTTTTTTGCCACTCTTCTTATAGGAGTAGTATAGTAATTATTCCTCTAAGCATATAGAGTAGTATATGACTTGAGCACTCTTTTTCTGTAGCAGTCTGCCATTGGATCATACCCTTTCAGCTTCTTGGGAGGACTTTTTCTATCAGGTTCTATCCTTGATTGAAGCAATTGGCATACTTGAGTGCTTTAGGTTTGGAAGTTCTTCCAGATACTTGCGGCAGAGATAGCTAGATACTCCAAAAGGGCATTCTTCTCTTGACATTTTTAGAGTTACCATTTTGCACATAAATCTTGTATAAAGACCCCCTTGTACTTTTATTGACAAGATGTTCTTGGGGTGGGGAAAGTAATACTCCAATAAATTACCTTTCTTTATGGAAATAATAAAATACCTTATCCACCTTGAACTATACGATGGCTCTATGGTAACCATTTTCTTGTATAAATTGCTTTTTTTACTTTTGCCTATCTTGCCTTATTTACAGGCTGGAAGTTTCATGCTTGACATGTAAGAAAATACGATGGAATGGGGCGCAACTGTGATCGGCTCCGAAATGCTCATAGTTACTGGTAGCAAAGGGGGAATGCGACCATGGGGGCCTAAAGTGAGTTCTTTCCCGTTTAGAAGCATTGTGTGACTTTGTAAATCTCCATTTTTTGGTGTTAAGTGGTACTCTTCTCTTGTTTTTTCTTTAGAACTTGGTGGCATGCTTGCAAAGGTCTCATCATGAGTGTTTTCAGTTGACACACTAACTTGAACAGTTTTGTTGGCATCTAAGTTGATCATCAGAAGTGTAATACCATGCTGTAATGGTAAAGATAGATGGTTAGGCCTTATGGAAAAACTTATGGTACAAGACAGACAGTTCTGATTAGCCAAAATACTCACAGATACTTTGGAGCAGTGTGCATATGCTCGGATGTTATTTGTTCCTGAGAAACTTGTTTTAAGAACTTTGCTTCCCATCAATCGGTGCCATAGTAGAGCGCTGTAATTTGAGGGAAACATATTAAACTTCACCATATACTTGTGGTTTGATAAGTGACAGCTTGCATGTACCTGTAATAGTCTGGATTTGGGACAAAAGTATCGGTGTTCAGGAGGCCGTAATTCCCTCCAATCAATGTCTGCCTGCAGTAAGTTTTAGTATCATAGGATGCTGCCATTCCGAGCTGGTCTAAGTACCTGTTTGGTGAATAAGAAACGGTAGAGATGAAATTATCAAAACCAGAGTTGGATATGCAAAAGGAGGCTAAGCAAGTTATGCAAAAGGTAATGAATGGCTAACCAGAAGCTAAAGACAAATGTATTAGTGACACCGCTCCTGCCACTGTTAGAAGCTCCTCCTGCTTCTCCAACCCATGCAACAGCGGAGGTTCCCGAGTTGTTCAAAATCTTTTGAAGGCTGCTAAAGGGTTGCTTCCCACCTTCAAGATAGGAGGGGTTTAAAATTTTCTGAATCAGGTTGCCGTCAGAACCTACATTGAGAAAAAGAAGGTTGGTTTTTATATGGTGCAGACACAGGGCTTATAACAATTTGTAAGTTGTCAAAAATTATTTCCAAATACCTACCTGGTCCAAGGTTGTAAATGTGTTGGGTGACCACTTGAATTGAAGTTGGTGCATTCGAGATTAATTCGCTAAACCACTTTTCATCAAGAAATCCTCCAGGGGCTAGTATTTTTGGCTTATCCTTAGATTTGTTATATGCATTCTGCACTACCTTTTCAAGAGTATTCACATCAGATGCATACTGGTCTACTGCAACACTTGTGCCAATTCCGGAACCACTCAGTTCATTTCCTGGTAAGCAAGATTTTCGAGTTAGAATAATCT
>JBBYHH010662378.1:0-10326 GCA_038382905.1 Daphne laureola
AACACATCTGTCAGACTTGTGTGGTAGCTGACTCAGTTTCGCTGCGGCTCTAGGCCGCAGCGTGCTGCGGCTGCTACGCCGCACGGCGGCTCAAAACGCTGCGGTGATCGTTGCGGCTCTAACCGCAGTGACCGCTGCGGCACCTCTGCACTTAGGGCCGCAACGAGCCCTCTCACACTCACGTAGTGCATGCGCGCCGCGGCCTCGCTGCGCCCAAAGCAGCAGAGAGCCAGTCGACTGCTCGCTGCGGCTCCACGTGCAGTGAAGCCGCAACGACGCTCGTCCTCCGCCAGTAGTGCTCAACTCACCCACCTTAAACAATTTATAAAAATAAAATAGTTTACAAAAATAAATCAATCCTCACGAATCGATTCAATCCCATAGAGCAGCTCATCCTTTGTCCCTCTCCCTCTAGAACTCAGTTCACCGACCCTGCGGTGACCTCAGCCTCCAATCTGGTTCATTGATTAATGTTGACAATTATTTTATCTAAATTCAAAATGTAGAATGAAACTTACTCATTTAATATTTTTAATTATAGTTTGTTTAGTTTTGTTTTGTTAGTTGAATTTATTTGAAAATGTGATAACTCATAACAAAATAAATAGGAAAAAGCAAAAAACAGAATCCCCTCAACTTTTGAATTTGTCATTTGAATTTGTCATGAATTAACAACTGAACTTTTCATTAACCAGAAGAAATTCATTTGTTAATTTGGTGAATGAAAATCAATATAAAAACAATCAAGCTTAAAAAAATGTGGAAGATACTACAAAAATATTGAGAGTTGACAATTATTCCAAAATTGGAAGTTCTAAACAAGTTCTCGATCCAAATCTATCAAATTTTAAAAGCTTCTCATTTGTAAGTCTTTTTTGTTTTTTAATCAAATGTCTATATTTTTAGCACTCTTCATATATATTACTTTCATTTAAATTAAACTATTTGCATTAAATTACTTGGATCATATTACTTATTTATGATAATATTTAAAAAAATCAACGGCCACCATGAAAAAAAATTCTTGACTTCGCGAGTGACTAATCTATAACTTTCTTTAAAAATATTTGATAAATAAAATCATAGATTAAATGTTAAAAATGAACCGCACCAATCTTTTAGGGACGAAGAAGATTACGTACAAAATTTTATAAGGATATTAAAAAAAAACTTGTTAGAACATTCTTCTTGTAATGATTAAAATCAAATAGAACTTTAAATTAAAATAGTAGTAAAAAGTTTGAAAGCTAGCTAGATTTGATTTATAAGAACTAGGTTTTATGAATTAGAAGTTTTTTTTTTTTTTTTTCAAAGTCAAGAAAATATGATTAAACAAAACTGACCAGAGGTTCATACAAGCATATGATCAAGTAGGAAGACGGGAAACAATTCCCAAATAATAAAGATCATAGTGTAATGGTTTTGAGGCAGAGAGAAAAATCCCGAGTGTGGGTACCATAGTGGCAGAGGGCGTTCCCATAATCGTCAGTAAGTTGACTTTGTTGCACCTGTGAATGCATGGGAATGTCGTACAACAGCGTCCGTCGAAGTGAAGAAAGACGCTCATTCACCATGCATGTGCGGAAAGAACGGATCCACCATCATAGACTCCACTTAGGATAAGTCTCCAAACCCAAGGCAGACCATAACAAAACAAAATAAATAACTAAGAAGAGAAGTATAAAATTAAGCCAAAAGATTAAAGGGGTCCAAACAATAATAAAAGGAGCAAACCAAAAGAACCCCAAGCTTCGGTTGCTCCGATCCTTGTGTATCATGGCCCTTGGTGGGGCGGGTACTCCCCCAACCCCACCGGATAATTTTTCCCAGTCCCTCCGGGACCGAGCATGATGGAAACGCTAGACCAATCACCCCAAGGTAGAGCCCGATCAGGGGGGCGTCTAGTTCGACTTGAGGCTGGAGCAGAACGGGGAAGCGCATCCTGGACAGTGAATGAGGTCGGTGTCTTCCATACTGTGCGCATGGTTGTGTACAGTAGAACTGGCCGGAAAGAGCGGACCGACCAGACCTTGGTGGCGATACCTGGGTCGGCCAGCAGGTCGACATCGGCAGGAGTTAAGGCGATAGGTGCCTCATTCTCCGCTGGGAGGAGATCTAGGCTCGCCAAGGCCGGGTTCAAGTACTCCATCCGTGAGGCTTCTGGTGTGACAAAGACGACGGCGAGGCGGCACAAGCGGGGCAACTGTTGCACCGGAGGTAAGGCAGCTCGCGACGGTTGTGCGACTGAGGGAGCGACTGTGCAATACTTATGAGACCTTAGGGCCAGAGCTTCAGCGCAGGGAAGAGAACGTTTTGAGCCGTACGAGCAGAGGTGACGACAAGGCGATGCGAGGGAGGCTGCTGCTTCGACGGAGGCGAGGTCAATCAGGCGCAATGACTATGTGACCCTGGAGCTGCTGTGCGGCTAGGGTATTAAAATAATAATAATAATAATTGGTAACCTTATTCCGCATTTATGAATTAGAAGTATTGTATATCGATCGTCATTATAGTTCTCTCTTTCGTCGCTTACATACGATCGATGTTGATTCGTGCATGCGTGCGTGCATGGCCCTAATTAATTAACTAGGAAACTACTACATCGGGGATCTAGGATCTAAATGTTAAGTGAACGGATCATCAAAAAAAAAAAAAATTATAACTCAAAACACAATTCTTATATATTCTATTCGTCCTCAATTAATTGGTCTTTTTTTTTTTTGTTGCTATTTTACTATATTTAATTTATTATTTATTTTCATGGATGTTTAGATGTTCAAAGTTAAAGAATTTATATGTCTATCATAATTTGCAACACACTTATTTTAAATATATATATTTTTTATTTTTTTCCATTACTCATCTTTAAGAATATATGGGTCAAGCATTAAATTTTGAAATATAAAAGTCAAATGAACCAATTAATTGAGGACGGAGGAAGTAGTATTCATAAAAAATTTGATCGAAACACGTATAAGAATAGTAAATCAAAATAATATAAGACATACTTAGAAGTACATGATACTCTATGATTACATTATAATACATTATGAAATCACTACATTATAATATAATTTGCAATCACTTATCACATTATAAATATATATTAGATTATCATGTCAATCTCAAATTAAAAATCAATTTAATAAAGAGTGGGTATTAAGACCAGTACTTTAAGATAGAAATTAAAGTTCTTTATCTCTCTGCAAAACTTGTATATGACTCTGTTCCCAATAATCTAATTTACAAATACAAAATTTTAATTTGAAAGTAATCTCCAAACTATAAACATAAATTAACTCATTAACCCAAATTCTCAAATTAATCATAATCTTAACTCTTGAAATTTGATTATCAAAATATAATTTATGTGTGGGTGGGATGAAATATTGTAAAGTGCAAATAATATTTTTTTTTTAAATATTGGTAGTGGGTTTTTTTAAGAAAAATTGAGCTATATTTTTTAAATACTAGATACAATATGGAGTATGTTTATGGGTATTTTTTTTTTTTGCAAGAACAAGGTTACCTTTAGATCCGCCTCTGAACTACTAACAACATATAGTATACAAGTGCATCCCCTCATGAAACAAGAATGGCTCAGAAACTATGGGACCGTTTAGTTGTGGAATTTTTTTTAAGTTTTCATTTACAATTTTTCTTTGTAAATATTTGATCATATAACTACCTTTAAAGTGATGGAAAACCTTATTTTCTAAATATTTAAAAATAAGGTTCTCTAGTTTAACACTAGAGTTTTCCAATATTTAAAAAACAAGATTTTTCATCATTTAGAAATTAGTTATACTATCAAACATTTATAAAGTAAATTTAGAAATGAAAACTGGAAAAGTTTTCCACAACTAAACGGACTCATACTTTCCTAATAATTATCCCAAATGTGTTATCGCTTTTTCTTTCATAAATTTCATGGAAAATGAGAAAATACAATTGAAACAAGAGTAGTATATATATATATGTATGACGGATTGTATAGTACGTAGTACTACACACGAGCATATGTTTTGCATGCACATCAAATATTAGGTTAATTATATTACATGTATATGGATGTCAAAGTTAAGGGTATCATGAGTACTACGTATACAATTGCATGCATGATGAGTGCAATTTTGGTGCGCTTGGCTAGCTAGCTAGCTACTTGGTTTTCTTCTCTGCATTTTGATTAGTTAATGAAAGACCGAAGAAATCAAAGAAAGGAACATAGCCAGTACTGCTGCTCTCATCATCCGCCATCTTATTCTCATCTACCTCTAAATAATTAGTAATATAATCCTCCATATCATCAACTCTTGACAATCTGCTACTGATTTTGTCATTCTCATCATCATCAGCACTTCTATTTGACGACTGATCTGGATTTACTTTAAGAAAGTCGTAAAACTCCGTCGCCTCCTTTTTATGTTGATATAATTCCATAGTACTTGTTGAATTACTACCATGAGTACTGGGTTGTTGATCAGTACTGGGTGTCCTAATTTGAGCGTAATTAGTTGTTAGTCTGGAACGCTGATCATGTCTACAGCGTCTGGCCATAATAACGTGCCAGTGGTTCTTGACAGCGTTATCAGTCCGACCGGGGAACAGCCGGGCGATGATCGCCCAGCGGTTGCCGTGTATACGGTGGGAAGCCAATAACCTCTCCTCTTCCTCCTCCGTGAAAGGGCTCCGGTTGATCCTTGGGTCCAATTGGTTGTACCATCTCAACCTGCAACTTTTTCCTGTACGTAACAAAATTAATTAATACTACTACATTAACTTGGTTTCTAATTAATTAAGAAATTTATTTATTACACTAGTCCATCTGCCGGTGCAATTCAATAAATGGAACACAATTTTGCTCCTATCTGAGGTGGAGGAAAATCCTGCACTCGTGATATATTATTATTGGTTCGTGCTATCACTATTAATTACGGGTTGTCACTATTTATTATTAGATGTGACAATTTATAATTCATCAGATATAAAGATTTGGTTCGTGTCTAGGAATGAGGACTTCCCTCCGCTCCGGGTAAGAAGAATTTTTTTTCCTAATTCAAAATGCATGCATATGCATGGTCAAAGTTTATAACAAATTTTATAGCATTATGTATCAGGTACATGAATCTAATTTATTTTAGAGTTATAATATGTATTACATATACACACACACTCCAGATAGCAGGTGATCAACAAATTAAAGGGTAATTAAAATGAAAATATTATATCAACATCTATTCGATCATAGTATATACATCGACTTGTTGTAAAGTTGCTTTTAATCCAATATTTTCGGTGAAATGAAAAACACTATCTTTTTTAATTCTATAATTATTTATAATTACATGTGTGTATTTGTTATATCATTCTACATTTCTCCTAGTGAAAGAATTGGTTAAATGATGTAATTATATTTTTTTACGGCAGTGAGATTGTTGTATCATGACCAATTATATCAGTATCTAATTAAAATAATAACTTAATTTTATCATTTGTTATTGTATTTATTTTCCATGGGCAAGGACAATATTTAGCCATAAAATTATTTTCTAAAAAACATAATTAAGATATATATTTTTTAAATTTTGTAGTTGTTGGGTATCAATACCAATAATCATTACTTTGTTAAATTTCCATAGATAATATATATACTCATTCTGTCCCAAAAGCAACATCTACAATATTTAACTTTTGACATCAATTTATCTACGTTTTTTCTTAGGAGAAAGTTTTTCAAAAAATACATTTATAGAGTAAAGACATTAGATTTTGGGTGTGATTAGAAACAACCTTTTAAAAGTAGTTTTTGGATTTTAAAAAACTATCTGCGAGTAGTTTTTCACGATTAATTGTAGCAGCTGTTTGATCTTAACCATTAAAAAATTATCCAAAACATTATAGTTATTTGAAACAACTATTATCAAACGGGGTGTTCTAGTAGTTGTATATGTGAGTTTTAAATCTATACTTTAAAATGATATAAGAATAAAATTATAAATTAAATATTGAAAAATAAATATTACTATTGCACTATTTTTGTGGTGGAAGAAGTATATATGAAACTATATAGGCACAAACATAAATCCAATTACAATCCAAGGTAGTGTATAGAGAGATTCATTAATGTGAATATTGGTAATTAATTACCTGATCTTCCTTGAAGCTTTTCAGCTATGGCGTTCCAGTTATGAGGACCATACTTCTCCACCAGCTCCCTCAGCTTTTCGTCTTCCGACGGCCTCCAATGGCCTCTACTGCACATGATCTTGATACTACTGATCAAGAGCGATGATCAGATCATGATCACTTTCTGTTAATTTGTTTTGTTAATGTGAAGAAGAAGAAGAAGAAGAAGAAGAAGAAGAAGAATTATAGTAAAATTAGACAGATCGGATGAGCTAGATTGTGTTTTTTTGTATGTGATTCCGTTAGAGATTTGATGAATTGAGGTAGGAGTTTGGACAGACAGACAGACTACTTTTACCTGCACCAGCGACAACTGATGCAAACGTCTACCCTAACCAAGTCTCTTTATATAAGACTACGTATCCATTTCATATTCTCCACTATAATTAATTAACATTATTATTGATTCTGTTAAAATTTTAATGGATTAATTAACATTATTAAAGTGGGACATCTCACATAGTCAATAGAGGGCTAACTATTACTATATAATATAATGAGACCTGTCCACACATTACCAATTGATTTTAGGTTGAATGCTTTAACATGATATCATAACAGGTTGAAAAAGGTCTCAACCATTACACAAAGAAATCCCAAAATATCGACGTGTATAGCGAAAATCTAACCTACACGTGAGGAATGTGTTAAAGTGAAATATCTCACATGATCAATAAAAGAGGTTAACTATTGTTATATAATATGATGAGGTATTTTCACACATTACCAATTAATTTTGGGTTGGATACTTTAACAAACACCGTTAATTAATTACGGTGGAGGATATGGAGGGGACATCATAAATGTAGACAAGGGATCTACACTCTTTATATAATAACTATTTCTCCATTCTAGATGAATTGTTATTTTTCCTTTGTAATTTTATAAATTTAAGAAAGGAGAAAACATTTGGAACGAAGTTAGTAATATACCTCATTTTCGTCCCTTAAAAATTGATATGTTTCTTTTTTGATGTTTTGAGAGAATCAATTTATTATTAGAAAGAATTTATTAAAAACAAATGAGAAAAATATATTTAGAAACTACAGACATTGATTAATTTATAATTTACATTTAAAATACTTAAATTTACATATTAAAATATTAGAAAACTTTATAAAAAGATTAAATGTTAAACACGAACATACTCCCTCCGTCCCTTTTTAATAATTACGTTTCTTTTTCAGCATTTAATCTATGTATTTTTTTCTTCTACATTTTGATATATAAAGTTAAGTAACATATATACATTAGATAAATTAATGTGTCTAATTTTTAAAAATATTTTTTAGGAATTCATTCCTATTAAAAAATTAAATCAATTAAAAATTTAAAAATCAAACGTAACTATTAAATAGTGATGGAGGGCCATTTTTTTTTTTTTAGAGATAAAGATAGTACTCCTATATACTACGCTCAGTTGGGTTGCTTGGCTGCGTGATTTTTGTTCTCCTTTCAACGTCCTCACACAAGTTTTCTAACCTACATCCCCTACTTGTAAACTACCTCATTTTTTTTTTTCTTATTAATTTTCTATTTTACCTTTTCAATCCCATTACTCATAATTATGATGCTGATTTTTTATTTTTATTTTTTTTGGCTTTTTAGAGATATGTTTTAGTTGACAAGTTGTCTTTGGATGAACTACCCCTTCTCACCGGCGTCATGTGTTTTGTTTATTAACTAGCTAGGTACAGAAACAGTTTAACTAGCTACGAACTAAACACCTTCATCATTCATAATTAAATGCTTTAATTCTCTTCATAATGACGTACATGTTTCAACCCCAATTAAAATTGAATTTCCAACTTTTTAACTATATTATATGTGTATGTTTCAACCCCAATTAATATTGTTCTATTATAAAGACTGCCGATTGCGTCTTTCCACATGTAGCTCAGTTTTTTTTTTTAATGCTAATTAGGTTGATTAATTCATTTCTGATAATATATGATTTCTTATGTTTTTGTGAACTTTTTATCAGTGTCATCCTTAAATATTGTAATTGAATTTGGATTGACTAAATATCTATACATGCATGTGACATTTTTTTCAATTAACTTTCGTGTTTCAAAGAAACTTATTTACGATCGAGTAGCGTTTAGAGTTTAGTTTTAGTTATTTATTTTCAACCCATTAAAAAAATTATTTAAATATTAAAACTAATTGAAATAGGTATTCCCAAACAAGACCTTGGTATTGAGTTGAAAATCTTATTTCTACGTAATTGTTACAACTATATATATTTTCAAATGTGTTATTAATTTAACAAAGTTAAGCTAGTTGAAGTTGTTTTCCCTAGAAAGTGCTTTTTAATTTTTTGAGACAGCAAAGTGATTTAGATTTTAGAGTGATAGAAGAGGAAGAGAATGAGTACGTTTATTTCCTAAATATACTACTCATTAACTAATTTAACAAATTAATTAACCTAATAAATTAAAAAACTAAAATATTATTTCTAGATATTTATTGAAAAGATAAATTTAATATTTATATAATATGTGAAATATTATATATGTGATAAATATACACACACATTATTATTGCTTACTTAAAATGTAACTTTCTAAACAAATGTAATACCATTTGGATTGGATTTGAAGAAAAAATGTTACCAAAACAGAAAACAGTTGAAGTTTGTTAGCTCTAACACAGACTGCGTACATGACTACTCAATGTTTCTTTTGTATTATCCGTCTCTATTTAATTATTATATTTAATTTTTAAATTTTTATTTAATTAAATATATTTATTTATTTTATATATATGAATTATTTAATTTTATATATTAAAATATTAATAAAAAATATACATAAATTTGATGTTAAAAAAAAAGCTATAATTATTAAAAAAAGACAAATAAAGTAATATTCAAAGTCATGTACTCAATATTCAAAGTCATGGTGTGTGTACTCAATAGAAACGGTGCAAGTTCATTGAAAGTGGAATGAAAACGAACTACTTCTTTCTTTGAGGAAACAAGCTCTTTTCAGAACATTCGGGATTTTGTAGATAGGATGAGTTCATTGTTATTTCTTTAACTTTGTCTGTTATCTTATTTTGATTATATTTTAAAAATTTATCATATTTTAATTCTCTTTAATTAATTTTGATTTCCGTCACAATTAAGCAATTCCCATTATATATATATATATATATTTTTTTTTTTTAACGCAAATACCTCTATTAGTATAATTTAATTTCACATCCAACCAGACACTGGGTGAATTTACATGGAGATGAGGGTTCCTAGGGTTTTCTCTATTAACAGCCGTCATCATCTCTCCTCTTCCGGCGATGTCAACTTGCTTTCTCCTGACGTTAGATTCAGGCTTCCTCCAAGTGGTGTCGCCTATACTTGCTAGTGCGTGCATATATCTTGGCTCGCGACTGCTCTCGGGCTCTCGACTGATTGGTCTTCATTGTCGGCCTTGTTGGCCAACAAGGTTCGCCTCCTCAAGCTGGTTCTCGCCATGTTTCCGGCCTGTTGTTAGGGCGAGGATTTGCCCTTCCTGGTCTCAGAGGCGTTTAACCAGCCTTTGTCGTCGTTTGGGCCTCGCCGGTATGTGGTCCGCTCCCTCTGAGGTTGTTTCATCATTACTGCGTTGTTGCTTCATCATTTCTATATAGTAATAATGGTACCGGCCTCCTTAGT
The DNA here is from genome assembly GCA_038382905.1 of Daphne laureola. Lineage (NCBI taxonomy): Eukaryota > Viridiplantae > Streptophyta > Magnoliopsida > Malvales > Thymelaeaceae > Daphne > Daphne laureola. Next base: position 9,842 of record JBBYHH010662378.1, read on the forward strand.
GTTGTTCTCACCTTTGTCCCATCGAAAGGAGATGATGATTATCATATATTTATACGTTTTCCCATCCATACACATGCTTTTATTGAATGATTGTTAGTACTTAGTATGAGCGCAAATTTATTTTTCCGGAAATCCATGTTCGTGGAAAAAAAAGAGAAATCTGGCGAAGAAATGCACGGAAAAGCAAAGCAGGGGATCAAAATACAAGCATGAGAAGAGTTCAAGGAGAAAAGAGAGAAAGTTGAAGCAGGCGAGCTTCAGGCAATCGCCCACATTCATCAGGCGATCGCCTGACCTTGAAGTCACAAATTGGCAGGAGGTCAGGCGACGCACGGGCGAGCGGATGCATGGGTCAGGCGACCGCCTGACCCGGAGAAACGTCAAAGTGGTAGGAGGCCAGGCGAAGGCTAGGCGACCGAGCCACATCATCAGGCGATCGCCTGGCAAGAAAAGATGAAATTAGTAGGAGGTCAGGCGACCGCGCA